>VXBI01005881.1:1202923-1240277 GCA_013397375.1 Toxostoma redivivum | reverse complement strand
CAGCCGCGGCACGGCCGGGCCGGGCCGGGCCGGGCCGGGGCTGCTCCATGGCCCGCACGGAGCGCGGTCGGTGCCCTGGGGAGCGGCGGCGGGCGGGAGGAGCCGCGAGTCGCCGTCCCCTCGCGGGCAGCTTCGCGCCGCGCCGGGAGAATGACAGCACAAGTTGTGGTGGAAGGATCTGGACCTCAACACGCAGGGCCGTGGAACGACTATAAAGAGACCAGGCTGTAAAGCGCCTGGGACTGTATTAACAATGGAAAAGTGTCTCAGAGAGTGACAATTGGAAACACAAACTTGTGGCCCAGCAATTCAAAAAGCGCAGTCTGAAAACTGCTGCTGAAAGAAACCACATGTTTAAAGGGACTTTTGTCTAACATTTCCAGAAAGATTTACATCTCTGGCAGAACAACGAGACAGGACAAATTCTGCATCAGAGGGAGGTACTTGCCCTCCAATAACTTGCACCTAACCTTAGGGGTAGTGTGTGTACCCCCCTAGGGACACTAAAAGTATGTAAATAAGGAAATACAAATATATAAGCTCACTGGGGAGGAGTTAATGAAAACAAACACAACATGATGCCTCACAGCTGTTTTGCTGCAAAAATATTAACTCCATTGGGATGTGAACCAAAGGTCTGCCAGGGATAGCTGTGGGGAATTCTGACTTCATATACTTTGTGACCGTCTGCTTCAGGGACTGCTGAGGGCAGACTCAGGTTCAGATTTAGGAATCATGGATGTGATTTATAGTTGTGAGAGTTCATCGTTTTCCTGAAGTGTTTGCTTAAGTACTTTGTTGTGCAGAGCTGCTTTTCTCAACTGAAATCTCAAGGCTGTCTGAGGCATCTCAAGAAATGTGGGTCTGAGTCTGACAGGAGCTGGAAGAGGATTTCAGCACAGTTCCCTTACAGTCCTTCCAAGCTGCCAGCCTAAAACCTTTCAGCAATATTGCACCATTACATAATTTTAAGTGTTCCAGCGATGCTTTGTGGTATCATGTAAGAAATAAGAAATAAAACAGGACAAATCAGCAAGGTTTCCACATGGACAAAAGCATTGGGTTTCTTTGTCTGAGCTGAAGAAATAGTTATGGTGACTGCTGTGTTCATTTTATTGGTTTCTTTCCATTACTCTTAACTCCTGGCAGCAGCTTAGAGAATCCCTCCCTGTCCTGGATGGTTTCTTCTTTCAGACATTTGGAGGCAGTTGTTCCATTCACCCTTTCATCATCGCTTAGCTCATTTAATCTTTCCTCATAAGTCAGTCCCTCTCTTACTTAATTGTGGTGCTGCTTTTCCCTGAGCTCCCTCTCAGTTGCTCGTTTATTTTATGGTGACATGGTGGCCAGTAATCCTGCCATTGTTAACGTTTCCTGTTGTGGACTTCTGGGTTATTTTTATTCAGAGTTACTGCAGTACTTGGAGGACTGAGCTAAGCTTCCCTTGTGAAGAATAATTACAGGCAAGGTCACTGATACTGCAGTAGAAAACATGGTCCATGGATAAATATAGCTGCTGAGTTTGGGGATGGAGGCTTAGTGCAGTTCTGGTGGAAGAAGCCCCAAAAATGCACGTTTGATAGTAAACACACAACTGGGGCTCCAAATACATTTACTCTAGTGGAAAAATTCTGCTGCCTGCAGAAATGTGCCATTTATTTGCGAAATCCTGCATTATTTTAAGGCCATCTAGGCCAGTGAAATCTGAAGTAACTTTGGAGTATTTATTTTACTAAAATGGTAGGCAACAGTATCTGGTTTCAACCATCTGTATAACTGCAAGTTTTTGACATGCTTTGGTTTCACTGTTGCCTCTTTTTCATAGACTCCAGAGGAAGGTGGGACAGATCACATAAGAAATGTCATTACTCCAAGCATAGTACATTTGCATTTTACTGTCAATTGGCTTATTCTTTCATTCATAACTTACAGATTCTCCAAGAGTCATGCTGCTACTGAGTGCTACCTTGCAGTACTTACACTATGACAGAACCAGGGGCAAGGAGGTTTGATTTGCACCCAAGTTAAAACTACCACAGACCAGCCTCCAAACTCAGTTGAACATGGGGATAGAGTGCACTGCCAGTGCTTGCAATGCAGTTATCCTCTGTTTGTGGAGCCATGGGCTGATTCTCACATGTGATCCAGGTTCAGGATGCCTAATCCTGAAATTCTTTCTCAGCACCAACTGCCAGGCTACGTCCCCAGTTTTCTACTGATTCCTGCTCAGAGTTTTGTTTTGTTTCTTTTTTGCCCCTTTCCAATCCCTTCATGATTTGAGGATGCACCCTGAAAAAACACAAAGCTATCCCAAATCTAGGGTCCCAAGAGCCACCCTGAAGCTGGGTGTGAGGGGATAGTGCTGCACAGAACATTTACCCTCAGCTTCAGGAGAGATCAGGGTAAGAAAGTCAGGGTTTGAGTGCCACAGCTCTGTCTGTACTTAGAAGCACACCCACAATGAAAATGCTTTTCATCAGTCATCTCTCCAACAACTGTTGAAAACACATAATCTGCTAACACAGAAAAGCTAAATTGCTTTCAGACGAGGCACTGAAAAAGCGCCTCTGATTTGATTCAGCTCAAATCCAAAATGCATGATTTGACAGCTCTAGTACTTCTTAGCTGCTTGAAGTTTCTGACAGAATTTATCTTCTCCCTAGTTTGTTTCACATTTTAACCCTTCTCCCCCCAGATAAGTGTTTTTGAAATATGATTTTTAAGTGCACCAGATGTTTAAGTAATAGCAGTGCAGTGGGAATACAGACTTCTAAAATAAATTGCATGGATGCTATGGGCTGAGTCTGGGAAGCCAAAGCAAAGCTTCAGAGTAGGATGAAGAGTACAGCCATTTCTTAAGCCCACAGCATTTTCTAAGTACTAAAACTTGCTTTAATCAGAAGGAAAACACTGAAAGGATGTTTAATCTCATGAGGTCTTTTGTTGTTCCTAAGTGAAGAAGAGCCACATTCATCACTGGTATGATTACAATGAAAGCAGTGCAACTACCTCAGGGAAGAATTTGGCCCAAGTAGATGTCTCTAGAGAAGCTATTGACAGCTGTCCCTACATATTGTTGAGAAAATACAGAGCTAAAGACGTACCAAAAGAAATAGAACTAGCTCCCATTTTTCTGACCTTTGGCTGAACTGGAACTCCTGGATGTGAAGGCTGCTTTACCTCTGTAACACTTCTGATCATCGTTAAGTTTTCTTCAGTGATCTGTCTGAAAACATCTTCCTAACTGAGGAGCTATGCAGCTTTGCCTGGTCTGGTTCTTGCAGCTCTGAACTACTCAGCCATGCACTTCGTGGGATACAGCATCTTATCTAATTTTAGATGTGATGCAATGAGCTCACATGAGGCAGGAGGGATGAAGCCCAGCAGCTCGAGCTCAGAGAAAGCACATTATAATTACTAACTGCTACTTTCAAAACAACAGAGGCGTTTATTACTACCAGTGCACATTTATGGGTGTGATTAATAAATAATAAACAAACTGTAGCAAGGACAGACATTTCTGGTGGAGGATATTAGGACAAGAATCAAGTAGGAGGCTTGCTGTCCTCAGGTGGCAGCTGAGGCTGCCCCAGTGCTACCTCCCAGCCTTCCCCCTCTAATGCTCTGTACTGAAATGCTGTACCTAGATCAGACATACATCCAGGCCTTCTGCATGGGAACTATCTCTTCCCCTCATCCAAGCACTCACAGAGAGATGGCTTAATTCAAGTGTTTGGTTTTCTCAACAGCTTTCTGCCTCTCACCAAATTAGTCTGCTCATAACCAAACTCATGCACAAAATCTCTACACTAGTACAAAGAAGCTCTGCTTTTAGGGGAGTCTTTACTTGCCAGAGCAGTGAGCTCTCCTGACCAGTATCCTGTCTCCGTGATGTACTGGACTGAGTCACTGATTACATGACTGCTCCCCTGGCTGACATCCTGCAAAGAGGTAACAGGCTGTCAGTGGTGGTCCAACTTGCATCATGCTTTGGGCTTGGATGTTTTGAAGAGGATTCAAGTCTTTCACTGTCATTAAACCAGCTTAGAATGTCTATGCCTAGTTCCCAGTCTCCAAAATTCCACCATGGAATTATCCACCTTTTTGTCCACTGTCTTGAAACAGTTAATTGTAGGTCTTTTACTGGTGGCAAACCTGTGTCAATAAATCATATTCTAAAAAGCACAAACAGCACATTCTTAAGGAATATCTTTTACACATCTAAACGATAAAGTAAATGTTTGAGAAAGAAGTCTCTACATTTTTTTCCATGGTATTTTAAAACAGTCATCTCAAAATAAACAAGAAGAAATGTTTGTTAATCATCTGGAATTTTTAATTTCCTATTTTGCATGGGAACCTGAGTAATCAGACATATGGTATGCTTGTTAGCTGGGAAAGGGTAAGGATTAGAATAGATTCTCAAAATTAGAAAGCACTAAAATACAGCAGCAGTCTTGGCTGCCTAAACTTAAGCAATGTTTTGTGTTAATTGCTGGAACAGAACAACACGGAAAAAACACCACACATTTAAATGATTCCCTGAAATTCCTCTTGATTAGCAGGAGAGGAAATCTCAGAGCACTGGGGATGAGCTAGTCCATAACTTACCTGCATAGGGGTTTAGCTGATACAGACATAGCTGATAAAGAACAAAATGTGTTGGTGGCTTCTGTATAAGCTCAGTAGCTTTCAGAGTTGTGAGATTCCTAAGGCAGTAGAGGCTGGTCAGGTCAAACTAATAGTATTTTTGGATTTCTAGTGCTAAGCATCACTGAGCCAGTCAGCAGTGAAAGCACGTGCTGGAGTAAGTGTTTGTGCTGGGTATGCCAGTGCAGTCCGTGGGCCACGCTGCTGCCGTGCAGGTGTGGTGGAATGAACAGCACATGAGTCTTGTTCTGCATTGCTGTCATTCTTCCAAGCAGGAGGGAATGGATGGCAGCAGACAGCTCCCAGCATTTCCTGCGTCACAAAACAAGGCCCACGCAGGGGATGGATGGGTTTGTGTCTTGCTGCTTATCCAGGACACGGATCCAGGCCAGCTCCACTTCCGCCAGCAGAAGCCAGTGTGGATCCTGCACTGGGCTTCCGGCAGATTCGTCAGCCACTTAACATGGAATGCATCTGACCCCACTGCAATCATGTCTGCTGTGTTCAGACTTGCCTCCATTTCAGTGCTCACAGGTAAAAGGGGTTTTTTCCACTGTTGTTTTTCAGTCATGTATTTGCTCCTTGCAGTTCACTAGGAATCAATTTGAATCCAACTATTGGAAAAACATTCCAGCAAAAAGAACTTTGGGATAGTTTACAATTTCAGCTCTGGCTACTTCCCTCTACTTCAGTGGGAAAAGACTATGAATTTCATTGCAGTGTTGGGAAAGACTGTTTGGAATAAGCTTTTGTGATGAGGGGGCATATAATAGCAGTCTGTGGCCTGCACCAGTTGTCAGTCCAATATCATGCCTATTCAGGCCTCATACACACAGCACGCACCTGATATTTTCATTTTTATTCTCACCTTTCCTTGGTTGTCTGTGGTTTGGTCTCCCCTGGGACCACACCAAATTCACGTTTAAAAGTCTCTATCATTATTTCTAGAAGTACTTTTGTACTACTTTTTGTACATCCTCCATGTTCGGGCTGTGAGCCATTCATACAGGTAAAATATGATAGTCTGAGGGCTCCAGTCTTCCTTTCTCACAGCTGGAGGTGTTTCTGGTGGATGTGATTTGCAAATTTGTCCAAGCAGTCCAGGCTACATTGCCAAAACTTTCAATCAATATGAACAACTATCACACAATTCAGAATTAAGGCTGCATGTATTTCCATATACATATATAAAACAAGCCCTTATGCAACTGAGATAAGAGATAGGGTTGTTTACTATAGCACAAATACAAGGGGATGAAACATCCATGCAAGCTGTTTTGGTCTGGCTGTTGGTTGAAATGGATGTGGTACATTGACTCTCTGTTCAGCAAGAGGCTGATTATATACCTATACTTGAGACTTTTAAGATTCAATGCTTCAAAAAACTTCCCCTATAGATTGATTAATAATAATTTAAGAGATAGAATCATACATTTTTCTTTGCCTGCCTTCATCTGGTGTTTTGTGGTTTTAGAGCACTGTATGTGACAAACCTTCCAGGAATCTCAAACACAAATTGAAGTTCCACTGAATCACTTCAAGCAGCTGAAAAACACCATCAGAGAGGCCACACAACTGCATGGAATCTGATGAATTTCCAGGAATAGGATTGCTTCCTGGAGATTACTGTGTAAAATACAAGTATAAAGAAGAAACAAAGGTAATGCTGACAGCGTCTACACCACTAGGCTATTTTAGTTTGTGAAAATTTAGTTTGTGAAAAGAAGAATGGAGAAAATAGACATGCTGTAAGACCTTTGCTAGGCTAACAGGAAGCCTAGATGTCAAGAGCAGACTGTGAAACAAAACAGTACAAAATTATCTCAACATAAAATATAACTTCTCTATGATTTTATCTTACAAAATCAGATCCACTTTTAGCTTGAATGGAGTCCTAACGGAGAGGTTACTGCTTCCATCCAGCAGTAATAAAAGAATGACTAGGTAAAAGGCAATAATTATATAGAAAGAGGTGAAGTCTACAGTTCTGAGGAGAAAGGAGAGCAGTGTATTTGGGGCACACAAGCAACAGGAAATCTGACCATTCATTTTCATTAAGAAATCAGTTCTGCTGACTAGGACCTACTCTGAAGCAGTGGTTATGCAGAGAACCTTCAGAAGAAAAGCATGTGCAAAAATTTGGCCTCTAAATATAACAAAAGCAATCCTTCCAGGAGAGCTTTTTGCTCTGTTCCTCCAGAGAGACTCTGCTCCAACATGCTGGAGGAAGACTGATTTAAAAATAAGTGGACTCTTACAAGTACAAAATGTGCTATGGTTTCAACTCTGGAAGTGTTTGCTTCTCAGCTTTATCAAGCAGATCTCAAGTCCTGACACTGGTTATAAGTGAGTAAAGTCTGCAGCTTCTTCTTAGACATTAGATGTCAAACTCGGTGACATTGGGGTTAGTTCAGTGTTTGTGTTCTTCTTGCTTCAGGTGGTACTTGAATGTACAAAGATGCTTGGACAGAACACAAAAACAAGGTCTAGCACTTCATGAAACAGGTTTTCAAATGCTCTCATATTTCTGTTACTTAATTACATTTTGGTGCAGCAATGAGAGATGAAGGAGTTAAAAAAAAAAAAAAACCACTTACATGCATCCAAGGATAAGCAACTAGTCACAGGCAGCTTACCAAAATTTAAAGAACAAAGATATGATACTGGAGTTACTTTTCATATTCACATATTGCAAAGAACAGCCTGTATCCATACAGCTAAACCCCCTTACTGCCATCAACACCCAAACTGCCAGCAGGACACAGTCCCTGGCCTCTGTGACCCAGGGTGTGACAGGGAAGGGTGCAGAGCAGCCCAGAGCTGTGCCATGGATGCACCACAACGTGCAGGATGAATGGGGAGCATGCGACTGCCTGGGCCCACACCCAGTGCTGCTTCAGCTTACCCATGCAGACATTTCTGCAGAGCTGCAGAAATATCTGCAGGGAGGGAAGGAGGGAGGACAGGGCAGCAGAGCCACTTCCCTCAGCAGAGCCATCAGCTTGTGCCAGCTCATGCTATTCATGGAATTTCAGCTCAGCCCTGACAACAGTACTGTATTATGCCAGATTGATAGAGCTCCTCCAGGCTTACACTGGGAAAACATGCAGCAGTGCCAGCCTACCAGAAGTGATGCACCAGCTTTCAGCAGAGAATAGGAAGGGATTTTTTTTTGCCCTTCACCTGTATTTTGCCACTACCTTCACAGCATCTCAGTGGTGTGGCCTTTAGTTCATGCATCACAGTGCAACTCCCCCACACCAGGCACCACTGTGCAGAGGTACTGAGCTAGTCCTGAGGAGCTGGGAGAGCTGCCTGGCACAGCCCACAGGCCTTTGCTTATAGCCCAGAAACAGTCAAGCTGCATTAGCTGAAAAGACAGCAATGCAGGCAGCCCAGCCAGAATGCAGAGCAGTCTGCCTTCCCTCTTCTAGCATGTTTCTTAACAACAACAGAGGAGAGAACTCCTAAAAAAAAAAAAAAAAAGTTGTCAATTACTGTTTAAGTTCCTCTTTCTTCCAGTCTAACAAATAAAACCACACTACTGGCTCACATTCTATGAATTTGACAAGAACATTAAGTCATTATGAAAAACGAGAAGGACAGGAAACGATGAACAACTTTCCAGCAAAAGCAACAGCAACAATGAAAACCCTGATTAGTTAAAGCCTTTATAGTTACACCCAGGATCACCCAGGAATCTTGTTTTGTCCCTTTGGACAGTCCATCTTCCTTTTCTCTCTCCCATCTTCAATGTTTATGTTAGACTTTGCCAATAAAGTTAAAAGCTGAAAGGAGATTTGTATCTACGGATGTACACTTGAAACTCTGATCCATCATCTCACTAAAAGTATTGGTTTCTTCACCTCTTTCAAAGTTCATTAAATGCTGAATGGATGAATTGACCCAGAGGTTACTGCATTTGTAGTAACAAATACAGTTTCTGCAGATTTCTTAGGAGGAAGACTACTTACATCATATTTCCAGAGGTAATTAGGTAAAGCATAAACATTAATGACGCAATCTCTGTCATTCCTTTAGTAAATATTTAATGTGCTGGTTGACTTCAAACAAATATATCAAAAGAAGTCTCAGATATACAGGAGTTCCTTCAAGTTGAATGAAGAGAGGTAAGTGGCTACCTAGGGGAGGAAGATAGTATTTCCAGAGTGTTCCAGCCAAGAAAAAGCCTCAAGGATTAAGTTAAAACACCAGAAAAATCTGAAAAGGGAGGTCACTTTTAAATAACTCAAGTATGAGGAAATCTTCAGGGACCTGAAGATCTGCAGACCGGGCTTCATTCCGTCAGCTGTTTATGAAATGAGGCAGTATTAGACTTTTCCTCCTGGGTTTCAGTTTTCTCAGCTTCCATCCAGTTTTTAAATAGTTTGTCAGACTTCAGACTGATTGCATGCATCTCCAAGCTAGAAACAGTAAAAATTATCTTCAGGTAGGAATATAAAGACAATACCTGTGTGTCTTGAAAATCCTGGGGATCCCCAAGAGCCCTGACGCTGCTGAAGTGTGTGTTGTACTGACAGGAGCCCCTGGCTACATGCATTAGCTGGAACACCTACAACCCTGACACACAGCTATGGCTCCAAACAAGTTCTATTGCTCTCTCCTCTTGTCTTTACCACTGCTCCCCAAGGCACTCACCAAAAGCTGCCTCAGGTACAGAAAGGCAAAGGCCTTCAGATTTATTATTTTTTTGCTCCTGGTACCTTTAAAAAGCTCGCACTGAGAAATTACTAACTCCTGTCTTTCACCTTCTGTCTTCCTAACCTTGGAGAGTGGCAGGATCAGGAATATCACAAACATTTGAAGCATTTTGGAGTATGTTCTCCTACAAGCAAGCAACCATCCCATAATGATGTGGTAGTTTGTGCTCCAGTTGGAAGTAAAGTTGACCTCTAGTGACTAATCTGAGGATACCTGGTGGCATGATCACAGTGAAACGTTTCTGGCAGCAGCTAGCCAACAATTTCACTGAAGCTGGCATATGAGAACAGTCACTCTCTTCATGGAAGTGAGCAGTTTCACATCCCTTCCATGGAACAGAAACACCCAGCTGAAACAAAGACCCTCAAAAGCTGCCTTACAGCCTCAAATATGCATGCAGAGAGATTTAACTAGAGGACAACTGCGCAATGGCTGCAAACTCAAAAGAGAAAATGCACCCAGAGTGAAAGGACTGAACAAAGCAGTCCATGGAGACAGACATCATGGTATAATCCAGGAGAAAATCAGAGGATGAGGAGTCAGTTAAGAAAGCACCTTAGCTGGCAGCAATGTATTAAATAGTTTTCTCAAAACACAGAAGTGAAGCAAAAAGTGACAATTGGGATTCATTGCAAATAAGCAAAACAGCAGAGGAACACCCCAACTAATCTGCTGTCTATTTGCTTGCTGACATAACCCAATAGACACAACATTTTGCCAGACTGTAATGAAAAATATTATTAGACACTTAAAAATTGTCACCAGCAAGCTATGCATTTGATTTTCAAATCTCATAATGAAACCATTTCTTCAATTACATTTGAACATCATGTAGCTTATGTTGCACATTCATAGAATAAAACCAGAAGACAATACATGATGCCTTAGAAAGTTACTCAGAACTCATCTACAGATTCAAAATATCAAGTGTTTTATTTTCCCACTTATTCAAAAGAAATGAAGAAAAAACACTTAGCAGCAGAACCACTCAACATACCTGAAGAAAATAAGATATTCGAAATAGCTTAAACAAGAAAAATTATTTGAGGACTGGGAAGGAGAGTACATTTCAACCTAGTGACACAGCCTAAGCGATGCAGTGACTTTAGTGCCCCATGCAGACAGATACCAGCAAAAGGGAAATTAGGTGAGCAGAGCATGCTTCCAGAGAACTATTCTGACACAGATTAGAAGTGGGAAGAAGATTAACAGAATTTATATTCCCTCCAGCATCAAGCTGTTTCTTAATGGAAAGGAACTTTTCATTTCCCAAGATGTTTTCCATTTAATATAATTTTTGTAGTAGTAACATCCATCTTAATAACCTAGCTTATTTCTCAGCTTAGACTGATTAGCATCAAAACCCTGACAGCAAAAACTAAACTGAAAATGCACATTCTGCATTCAAATCCATACATTAAAAGAAGGAATTCCTCAGTGTTTTTCTATTTGGGTAATGCATTTGTTTTGCACACAGTGAGGACAAACTGGTATTGCTTGCCCCTACATAAGCTTTCCATTCCTGGTTTCTAGTGTATTGCTCCATGCTGCAGAGACTGGAGCTCAAGGGTGTGTTTACAGTCAAACCTCAAGGAGTTTAACTTCTAATTTGTATTTAATTCATTTAAATGCTTTTCTTAAACGGTGTTTGCCAAGCAGATGCCGGTACCTGAAGCCCAGTCACAGCTGCCAGCCAGGCAATAGCGCCGTCAGGGGGAGAAGGAAGGTACAATTGCCTGAGGCGGTGGAAAGTACGAGAATGCAGTAAAATGCCTTATGCAAGTTCTTGGAGCATTTCAAAGCTGAAATAAATTGGCATCTCAATAGGAGATTAAAAAAAAAAAAAAAAAAAAAAAGAGAGAGAGAGAAAAACAAAACACTGCAGAGCTTTACAAATGCTCACTTTAGCTTCCTGGGCAATACTCGATCATTTCTGAACACTTAACTAGCAGCTTCATTTTTTAATCTTTAATTATCATACACACATATCTTTTACATTTGTGTAATTGTTTGTAAGTTACTGCAGTCCTTTTGTTAGTGTTCCTCAGCATATATTCTCTCTCTCAACTGCAGATGTTCTCAGGATACATTATCATTTTGGGAGGGAAAGGCAAAGACATGATTTGACAAATATGTCAGGTCCCCAGGTGCACAGGATGAATTTTCCCTGCTTCACTGGCAATCTGATTCAGTATCAGTATATTCACCTTACACTAAAAAGCTCTCTGATTTTCTAGTATATTACTTTGGCTAAGAAAAAGTTCAGGTAAATTCTACTCCCTCCCCACTGACCTATGGACTTAAATAACTGCCAAAGGAGCCGTTGACTTAACTCTATGAAGATGGCAAAAGTACAGCTGTTAGCTAAACAGCTGCTAAGGCTGCGAGAAGAAATGTTGTTAAGGGGAGACTCAGACTTACAACCAAAGCTTTCCCTTACAAATAGTATTTTTCCAGTACCCTTTGCCAGCTCAGTTCTTTCAACATATAGCAGGGACAGCCTCTAGAATTACTGAGTTTGCCTCCTAGTCTGTATGTTTCTTACTTCATGTTTTACAGTTGGATATGACCTCTATGTAGGTCACTATGTATGGCCATATGTAGGTCACTGTATTTCTATCTACAGATGAAAAGTGGCACAGCCACTGAAATAATCAGCCCTACTGTGCCTTTCCCAGCTCCTTCTTCATGCCAGCACAAGCCTGAATTCTCTTACATACCAGGTCGTATTTTTGTCATCAGCTGGACCCTAAGGGAGAGACAGCAAGCACAGTGATTTAGTATCTTCCTGACCTCAATACAGAAGCCAAAGGAATGTTTACCTAGACACACAGGAGGCAATTTTCCTCTGTCATCTAGAAGCTTTAGGGGACTCCTCTGCCCTATAGAATTATTATTATAATTAAAACTCACTTAGGGGTGGGCTGTTAATGAGAAAAGGCAGTTGAAATCAAATGGCACACAGTTAAAGACAGAAACTTCTAAAAAACACAAGAGAGATTTTACAACTTAATGGACCTCAAAGTCATATTAACCATAGCAGACTTCGGCAGCAAAGCTTTGTTATTTTTTGTTTAAAACCCCAAACCAGCCCTAAACAGAACAAAACAGCAGCTTTTTCCAGGGAAAAAAAAATCTCAAACCTCCATTTGTACTCTGCTCTACTTCCGTTTTGAGTCTGCAGTGTCCTGGAGCAATACTCCAAGGAAGAAAATTACTAAGATCTGAACTGATTAGGCCTGAAGTCTTAAAAGACAAGTTGTCATGCACTATTTGCTACTTCACTGCTGACTCAAGAACATTCAGCTCGTGTGCATATTCCACTTCCCCCATCTGCTCACTGCTTCAGCTTCTCTCTGACAGTTGTGCATTTCCAGTACAAACATCTTTGATATATTAAGAACTAAGTGCAGGGCAGCGTAAAACACACACCACTTTTCATCAAGGTATCAGAAGCACTACTCTATTGACTATTAATCTTTATTTGTGAGCTTAACTTATTAAAAGCCTCCATTTTAACATAATAAATAATGTAACTAAGTATAGTAGCCTACTGCAGTCTTAAATGTTATGTAGAATTTTAGACTCCTCTGCTATGGAATATGAGGCTCTGTTTATATCTTAATGGATCTGTGTAAATCTATGACAATGAAAATCAACCTGTCTTTATAAGGTGCTAGCATTGTTAAATCCAGAAAAACAGGCAGCTATAGCTGAAAGCAAGACTCAGTAAATTTAGTAATACTAAAATACTAATACCTAAGTTTATCAGTTTTCTCTGAAGCAATGCAGGAAAGAATGTTATCATTTCAGGCTGTTTAGTGGATTTATTTCTCAATCCAGCAAAACCACACACACTTGGCATAAGAACAGATTTAAATCAAATAAGATTCATATGTACTTGCCTTTGATATTGTTGCTTATTTCTAGCTATTTTTCATCCCAGAAAACTTACCTATTTCCTTTTCATGCATATGTTGTAATTTACAACCACAGAACAGAAAGAAAACAAATCTTTGTTTTACAAGATCCTTTTACCAAGACATCTTGAAGAGTAAGTTGAATAACTTGAAAAGTTATTTGGAATGGTATGAATACCCTGAACTTCCACTGGCTTTGGTTGGGAGTCCAATACACTCACTAAGCAGTTACTCAAAACCTCAGCACCTTACAGAATCAATCCCCTGCACAGCCCTCAAGTTTCTTCAGCAGTTTTCTTTAATGAGACAGACTGCTTTGAAGGAAAAACTATTAGTACCTCTCATCAGCCAGATTAAGGAACTGATTGAGCAGTGAAAGTGACTTGCTGTACAACAGACGGACTAGCTCATGCTCTAGCTTTTCTCCCCTCTTCTATTTTCCACCCACACTACACTACACTCTTGCTTTGACACAGTCACTTGGTCCACCTCATAAAAAGCAATGCCAACTTCGGGTTGCCAAATACAATTCAGTAACTGCTGCTGGAGAACCAGAATCATCCCTAAGTAGCAGAAAACTTTCCGCAGAGCACAGAAACTGCTATCACTGCTCCATAATAGAGCACTAATCTAGATAGAACACAAGCAACCCAAGGAAAACAGAGTGTTAGGGATTAATGAGCCCACATATTCCCCAGTAATCATGAGTTGCACATCATGGAAGTGTGATTATTTTCCCTTCTCTTCCCAAATGTTCAGGCAACCATTGCACCCACAGCAACTGAGCATATCTGTTATCTGAAACACTTCAAGACATGTTATTTACAAACTCTTGAAGAGTTTTTTAAAATCTATCCTTACACTTTCCACTTCTTAATATTTTACTTTAGATAAACATATTTAGTAAATTTGTATGTCCTGCGCATATTTAATACCAGATTAGCATTCAATATCTATGTATGTGAATATATGTAGCTATATATATGTATTATAAACCATGTAGAAAAGTCATGCCCATTTGGTTGTAGCAATGTACTATAACTAAAAAAACTAAACAATACTAAAGAGGCAGCCAAGGATAATTACTCTGCAATCAAAGTTGCACCCTAAGCAGTTATCATAAGGGGAAGTACTGATCTTTGTCCTGTTCTACTGGCTTTTGGTACTTGCCAGAGTGTACCAGACTCACTCAGTTTATTAAAACACAAAACTAGTACACTAAAGTGTTTTGCCAGGCTTTTGCATAGAATCAACTCAGCATAAGGTCCAGCAAATGCCAAAACAATGGTAAGACCAGAGGGCCAAAGCACAGAGGTCAGCGGGACCTCCCCAATGATGATGAATACCTTTAGCTATAATGAACATCTTCAGTAAAAAACCCCACCCATCTCATCACAATTTTATGCATTTTTGCTACTGAGCAAGGCCAATTTCAAATGATCAATTAATTCACTATTTACTTGCAGGTTAGCTATGTTTGCAATGAAGAGTAATGAGCTACATTCCCTCTTCCCCTTGCCATCCATATACTAGAAGCCTGAACCCTGACTTGAGAGATTCTCAAGTTGCATTGCCATGGCTGACTGGCTTTTCTACATACCTCCTGTTACAGTTTTCATCCCTCTACACTTTTCAAATACTTGCTTTACAACATCTTTGGACAAGAGTATTGTTTCTGCAATAGACAGATATGCAAGTATGAGGGAAGGGAAAAGAAAAGAAATCACTTTTATTCAGTGTATTATAAGTAACACTTATAAACAGCAGCAGTAAATACAGAAATAGCATTTTTATAAGAAGAAGAAAGCAGCATCAAGTAATAAATGTACCTGTTTAACAGCAGGCCCATGGGCACTACAGACTGATACTTCCCTGTATTAAACACCACACTGCCAGAACTGCCTACAAGAAAGTTATACTTCCCAAGAAACACTTCCCAGGAGCCTTGTAATAACAATCCCTCAGATCTCCTCCATTACTTGGAGCAATTATTCCTCTCTCTTCTCTCTGCAGGTAGACTCATTTTCATCCTGTCTTCTCCTCATGCAAGTGTATAACTTGCATATCCATACAATCCGAAAGTCTTTTAGCTGGCTCCTGCAAAGCAGAGTGCACATTTGTACAAAATAACAACAGATTATAGGTTATTAGAAGTCAAACAAAGAGGGAATGGATATTCACATAACTGGAGTAACATAAAGAACAAACAAGGCAAAGATGCAATGGTTCCTTTAACGGCCACACTACCCTGAGATAATGGCTGAACCCTTTCAGATGCCAGTCCAGCCCAGAGTGGGTTGCTACTGCCCCCTGCATCACCTGCATGTCCTAGCAATGGAGCAGTGGGAGAAACTCTTCATGTAATGCCAGGATGGAGACTTCTCCAGACACAGGAATTCCTGAAACATTGCTGTATCCTACAAGCATACAGGACCACAGTATCACTGCTTACTTCTTCCTATCAACTACTATTCTCCCCACCCTTGCCACAGCCTACATTACTCACTATCGTGCTGGAGCTACACTGCAGTCTCTGCAATCCCTCTAGGAAATGCACTACTATGCTTGCACATGTGAGGGGCCTGCCCACCCAACAAGAGCAAACAAAGTGAGAGCTTGATTAATTCCTGATCTCCAGAAATAGTCAGAGTTCTGCAAAATCATTCCTAGAAACAATCTACAGGATGTCAACTGCCTCCCACTTTCAGAACTTGCAGCCATATTATTTGCTCCCACATTGCTTTCAATAATCCTGGTATTTATTGGGGTAGAAAGGGATCAGAGAAAGTTACTTATCAGAAATTGTTACAGAATGAATTTCAGATTACATTCTTGAAGATGAAAAAGCCACATAACCAAGGAAGTATAAATGTGATAAAAATCTACTGACTAAAAAAAAAATTAAGCTATTAGAGTGACAAGTTGCCAAATACACAAATCTGTAGAAGTATGAAAAAACAGTTTTAGAAATCATCATATGGCTTGTTTTACTAACACCACCTCCTCAAAACAGGTAAGCTGCATGATTTTTTTATTAGTTATTTCATTTCATGTTCAAGAAGAAAGGGCTGAAGTTCTGTACAACTTACTAGAAAGGTTCTTATTTTGAAAAATAAAAAGCTAGCACTTAAATATGTAACACTACTTATATGTCAGAACTTTTTCCCTTAAGAACTTGGAGTCAAAGCCAAGCCTGCAGAAAAAGCCATCAGGTATCATCTTGCATTTCAAGAGAAATGAGATGTTTGAGCTAACATCCCATGCAATACTTGAAATACATTCATGATTTACCATGAGCAGCATTATTTATGGCAGTTTAGCCACATGACAGCTGTACATGCCAAGCTGGGGAGAGAATCATTGCCAACCTGCTTCTCCCAGTACAATTCCAGTCTGCATTTGATACTTACCCAGCTCACAAAAATTAAAGTGGAGACTTGGAAAAGGTTCTGTAGTAACAATTAAGAAGGAAGCTTTGCTCTAAATCAACACACGAACTTCTCTCCTAATCCAGAATACAAAAACTGCTTTGACATGGACCAGTGTTCACTTCCCACTGCTGTTCATTATCTTCACACTTTCCTGTAGAAGACAGACCTGCTACCACACAGATAGAGACAGCTGGAAGCAAACTTCTGAGCTTTGCATTAAATGCAACATCTCTTACAAAAAAATAAAGAACAAATCATAGAATTGTAATGCAAACAAAAATTTAATCTTTAAACAAAATGTTCACGATATGGAAGGTCACAATACAAAGTTCTTAAACACAATACAACACAAACAAGTTGACAAGCCTTTTTTGATTGGAAAGGATTATTTATACAAAGACTAGATGCCAACAATATTATTGTACAAAGTTTGACAGTGGATCCATAAATTGATTCCCTGAAAATTCCCTCGTTTTGAAGAAATAGTGAATATTAAGGTAATGGCTGAAGTGAATTAAAGGAATTCAGACTTACATTTGTTTCCATCCTCAATTCTAAGCACTTGGATTAGGCTTCATGGTACAAAAGGGATAGTAAAGGCACACTGTGGTTTGAAAACAAGGCTAGATATCACAGCCTTTACACTTTCCAGCTTTTGTCTGGGTGTTTTTTAAACACCAAAACATGCAGCTAAAATTATCCAACCCTCCTAATGGGGTGCAGAGGGAACAAATTAAAGTCTGCAAAAATGTAACCCATTTAGCCTATAAAACAATATTACTATTAATTATGCATTTAAGTGATTCTTCAAATCCTCTACCATTTCAGAAATTAAGTACCTTTCTCCAAGTTATTTATGTTACTTCACTCCTGACAGAACTAGTGTAAAATGCACATTTAAGATCATTTTTCAGTTAATCAGTTTGGTTGATTATGGAAAAGGACTGATGCATTCCTAAAAAGTTGAAGCTATTGGCCAAGTCAATTTCACTTGCTGATTTAACTTTTTCAACATAGGTTCCTAATTTAGAAAAAAGCTTTAAAGAAAATGCTCACTTAATCTGATATAAATTATTAGACTGCAAGTCTTAAGTGTCAAATTCTGGCATAAAGGATTCTTTAATGTTAAGTTATGAAGTCCAGACTGGTCTATTGCAATTATTAACACAAGTCTTGTCACAGGGGTGTAAATCAATGCATTATGGTTTAATCACATGTACCATAGCTAGCTCTGTTGATGAACCATGTCAATTCCTATGGGACTGTTATACAACTCAAAATTAGCTAACAGAATTTGGAGGAGTTACATATGGACATTATGAAACACTGTTCCAGCAGCACTGGTCTGCACATAAACACAACTAACCAGTTTAAACTAAACACTTCTAGAGCTATATAGAAAGCAATAGTTTTACCACATTTCAGTTCCCTGAGAAGAAAAGTGCTCCAACTACAAAGGTCTTTGGAATGCCATCAGTACAGTGGATAAACATGCTCCTCTTGCACTGCTTCTGTAAAGACATCTACTTTCATGTTGATCAGACTTGTTTGGACATTTTCATTCAAAATAAACTTTACACTGCACAAAACTGGCAGTGGAATGGGAGCAACAGATAATTAAAAGTAATCTAGTACTAAAACTAGTTTTATCTGTGATGATTTGTTATTACAAACTGGAATGCAGTTTGTTAGCACACTTCTTGAACACAAAGGGCACAGTTTTACTTCATCTGCTTAACCCATAACTAAGATTGGCTTTTGAAAACTGCATTATGTTAAAGTTTTAAAATGTGTTTTTGGAAAGCATTGCTAACCTCTTCTTTCCCCAGGGGCATAACTTATGTTTTTAGTGAACATGATAAACATAATGAGAATTCAGACTTCAAATATAATAAAACAGCGCACAGCAGAAGAATGAAATCAGGAAACATTTTATTTCCATCCAGTTTTGCAAGTATTAAGGATGGCATAAGAGTTTATCCCACCACTATGATTTATGAAATCATTACATCCCTAGAAGAGGCAAAGCTTATAATGCTTCCTGTATTTTCCTCCCAAATGCTTATAAGTTGTCTGATTATTTAGTCTGTTTTATCTGTGTCTTACTGTCCCTATCTAATACAAACCTCAAACTTCCTTCATCCTCTCCCCAATAACTGGGTGTGGAGAAGCTGCACTGAGGCAGTCAGTAATGAGAAGTTATAAAAATATTAATCAGTAACATACACTACACTAACACCTGGGATGCTCACAACATACAGAAGACAACTTTGCAACTATTCTGTTTTCTGTTTGCCATCATTGCTTCTGAAGATCAGTAATGTAAGATTGGTTCTCTAGGACATGTGCACAACAGTTACTTCAGATTCTTCTGATTCCTCCCAATTTCTAGGTAACAATTAATTTTGTATTTACTATTTTTAAGACAAAATGCTGAAACCAGTTCTATGTATTTAATAGCAAGTTCAAATGGCATCTTCCACAATTATAGATTTAATGCTTAGTACTCATCAAAAGCTTTTAAAAATTAAGTTATGTCAAAAAATTACTTTCAGTATACCCCATGCAATTAAACTGCTCAAATAGTTTAAACTCTTAATTTAATACATCCTAAGTTAGAGAAGAGTTCATATTTAGAAACTAATTCCATACAGTTCTTAGACCTCATATGGCAGAAGATAAAATTATTTTAAATCATCACTATCAACAGAAAAAATTCTCATAGGAAAAAAGTATATACACTCTCACTATAGCCAGGCAATCATCTCTTCTTTTTCAATACTACCATAAACATTCAGCTGAATTATTTCAATCAGTAGAACCTAACCAACAATTCATGTTCCAAAACCCAAACATGTTTATTTGTAAAAGGCTGCATCTTTTGTTTGAATCTGAATAAATTTTTCTTTTACAATACAATCAACTCAGTTCAATGCATTAAAGTTTAAGACTGATTTGTTAATTGTTCTCTCTCCTTCACTCCGCTCTACCTATACAGATCTTTAGAGAGATATTAAGCAGGACTTGTAGAATGCAACAATGCAGAGTTTAATTTTAAATTTAGGACTTATCTGAGCATGCCTGCAGACGCTCTCTTACACGAGGTGGAAGTGTTTTTAACAACCTTTCTTCTACAATTAGATTATTTCGCTTTAAGAGCTGACATTCTTCCAGTTCAGCAGGAAGTGCTTCAAGATAGTTTCCAATGAGCTCTAAGTGAACAAGATTCAGTAGCTGACCCACAAAAGGGGACAAATTCATCAGACTGTTATTTCCCAGAAGAAGAAATTGCAGCTTTTTGCATTGAAATAATCCATCAGGCAGCATTTCAATCTAGAAAAAGGAAAGAAGAACAAAAGTAAAGTACATTAGAAGTTGTTAGCCTATGTGCAGCTGCATGCTTTCACACTTACTCTTTTCATTTTAGGGTAAAAAATCCTCTTAGTTTATGAAAGGAAAAGGAAGACTGTAATTCCTCTATCATTATGTGATCAAGTGCTTGAGAGCACTACAATGGTTTTATTATCCCTGTTTTCTTACAAAGCTGCTTAGCTCCTGGCACAAGCCAAGCCTGAAGGAGGAACACATCCATGCATGCACACAGAACTGCACGCAGACATGTGCGGGCGGCATGGGAAAGGAAGAGCACACTATTCCTAAAAATCACTTAATGAACAAGCAGACTGGAGAGACATTAGCAGCTCCTGTGTTATCTGTGCAGTACAGTCATCCTGGCTCATTCTACTGACAGGTAACATTCAAAACCAGCTTTACCAATGAAAACAATTCCAAACCTCAAAAGAAGTCACGAGCCTGAGCCCCACACTAACAAGCCAGACAGTTTAGCACTGATTGTGAGGTTACCAACTAATTACTTCCCTCTTCCCAGTCATACATATGAGCTGCTCATCAACCAGCTGTTCATTCACTTTAGCTTTCAGTTTGATATTTTAAGGTAAATATTAAACACTGTTCACTTTCATTAAAATACTACATAGGATTGACAACTGCAGGGAAAGGGAAAATATGTTTCTGCAGCCATGCTAACCTATACCATCTCCAGATCAAAGCCCTTAAGCTGCTACAAACCAGGACAGTACTTATTCAGTATTATGTGAGCTTTGCTGATACGCAAGCTTTAGTAATTAAACAAGCACCGCCCCTTTTTTCTGGATTTACTTTAATCATGAACACCACAAAAGCTAGAGACTGTTCCAGAAGAAATATAGTTTAAGTCTGCTTTTGTTTTTGAGTAGTAATTCAAAGTTCTACTTACATGGTTTTTTGTCAAAGCCAAGTACTGCAGGTTGGTCAGATAACCGATTTCTTCAGGGATGGAGGTCAACTTATTATAGCTAAGATCCAAATAGTGTAACTTTCTACAAAGAAATAGCTGCAATGGAACATTCTTAATATTATTATAATTTAGATACAACTGTTCCAGGTTTGATAATGCACCAATCTGCACTGGTACATATGAAATACTGTTGTGCCACAATTTTAAGCAAGAAAGATTCTTAAGATGTTGGAAACTAATTATTTCTTCCACTGTTCTGAGATTATTTTCTTTTAAGTCAATTTCATGCAAATTGTTTAGGGTAAAAATGGAATGGGGTATGCGCTCTAAATCACAGCAGATTAGTTCCAAGGTTCTCAGGTTTACCAGCTTCTTCAGGTTATTTAGCACTATCAGTTTGTTTCCCTCATTGTTGATGGACAAATGTTGTAAAGAAGGTAGAAGATCTGTAATCACTTGAGGTATACGGGAAAGGTTGTTTTTTAAGTGAATTGATCTCAGATTTTTTAGCCCCTGAAAGCCATCATTGTATATGGAGTTGTGATGATCTAGCATGAAATATCCTGTTAAGCACAATTCTTGTAGGTTTTTTAGATGAAAGACCCAAAATGGAATTCTTCCCATCTCACTAGACTTTAAACGCAAGGTTTTCAGATTTTCTTCTAAAAAGTTGACTGCTGGATAATCCATTGTTAGTGATGAATGATAAACATTGAGTTCTTTGAGATTGACAAGCTGGGTCACAGCTGAAGGAAGTTTGGCTTCAGGAATAAGTTCCAGGCTTAGGACTTCTATTTCTGTCAGTTCAAAGACACTGTCTGGAAGACCATTTAACATGAAAAGGTGAAGTTCTGTCTTGTCTTGGGAGTTTCTTATTAGTTTATTTTTCAGTTTTTCCACTGACCATTCATTGTTAAGATTTATCTGTTTGAGTTCATTTTCACTCAAATCAGACAGGAATATTGAGAATCGTTGGGAATACAGAGGATCATACTGATCTGCCAAGTGAAGAATAAATGCAAAGTCATTCTTCACATCAGGTATATCAGTGTAATTACTTTTCTCTCTCAACTTCTCAAAAGAGTATTGCTTAAGTGAACTTCTTAACATCCACCACAAACTATAAGTACAAGTTAATCCATAGAAGATCACTAAAACAACATAAAATGAAGCCAAAACTTTAAAAATTTCTGCTAGCGAATAAACACACTGGTACCTTTTGTAGCCTGTAAAGGCTTGAACATTAACTACACAATCAATTTCAAGTGTAATAAATGATAAATAGTAGGGGACATAAATTACTATTACGACAACTACAAAGACTTTCACTATAATCTGTTTCATATACACTGTGTATACAACATCCTTTTCTTCGGCATGTACTCTGAATTTCTTCACTTTTTCAAATATAGCTTTAGCTTGTTCCCCTTCTTTTTTGTCAAGAACACTTGAATTTTCTCTTCCAGTTGTTTCCAAGCCATGTTGTGAATATGGCAGGGACTGTCTGCTGGCCCCTATGTCTCCTGAACACTGAGGTGATGAAATCACCGTTTTTGATTTGGCTATGGGCAACTTCCTTGCAGACTGCTCAGCAACTGTTTCTGAGAGGGCACGCGTTGTCCAGGGAGAGTCGAAACACTTCTGAAGAACGGCTACGAAGTGCTCAAGCCTGGAACTTGTACTAGGATAGTAAAGCCAGAAATTACTGCAAGCTGCAAAAATGAAGGTATGCAAAAGCACTAGGTATGGAAAAAACTTGGCAAACCAGTGAAGTTGTCGCTCATAACATACTGCATCGATGTAGGAATACTGCTGCCGATGGAGATAATTCTGGATTTTAAGCGGGATGATTATTGGTGCTGTCGAGCTAGCTGACATGTTAAGGTTGGCTTTAACTAAATCCCAAGGCACAGCACAATGATTGTCAAATTCTAGTTTGCAAGGAAGACAACACAATACTCTGGTTTGAGTAAGCTGGAGAGCTCCAGCGAGCACAGCAACTAGCAGCATTATCATGGTGAGGTAATACCAGAAGACATCCCACCATGGTTTTAGTATGTGGTAGGATGATTGGGCATCTGCTAAGCATTTGAGTTCTGTTAGCGTGATCATGACTTTCACCTGTGAGAGAACAGCAGCTGGTAGAAGAAAAAAAAGAAAAGACATTCTTTGAGAATTTATCTCACCATTAAATAATTGAAGTTTATTACTGTTTTCATAGTTTTAAATATGTGTAACATGTGGCCTAGGCTCCAGTGCATAGCAAAAGGACCCAAGAACTTCCTGGACCTGACCCCAGCCATCATCTCATGGATTTATTTTAAGGAAAGATCCTTGGGAGTGCAAAAAGTTAGAATGAAACTAGCATGAGAGAAGGTATATTTTAACCAAACATTTGGGTACTGCTCCAGTAGAAGCAACAAGCAGGTATAAGTTAAAGAAGAGGCTGATGTATTATTAGCAGTCCTTCACTACCACCATAAACTTGCATAAGTGATTTCTTATTTATGAAGAATTCCAAAATCAGAGTGGTACGTTAACATGATGGCCCTTGTAGTTTAAAACTTTCTATCAGATTAAATAATTCCACCCAATTAAAAGTACACAAATTCTCAAAAAGCCCTTGTGTATTACATATTCTTATACATAATTCCCCATCTTCTCCCATCAAGAGAATTAAGAGTATTGGCAGAATTAAAATTAAGGTGGCACAACATATTATTGTTCAATATCATTATATATATATAAATGACATATTTAACTCCCAGAAGTATAGGTCTGATTCATACTTACTTTACTAATTAAAGAGAATAAAAAACAGCACTGCTCAATCAGGAGGTCTACACCTTTTAAAATTCCTTGGACATGCCATCTTTACATTTGTCTTCATTCTGGATGGAGAAAATATTGAATATACTTATTAATTGCTAATAAATAAATAGCTAATAAATAAAGAGCAAATATTTCAGCTTTTATTAGAACTGCTGCCTCATTATGCCTCCATTAAGCTCTTCATTGCTACAGCTACATGAAATAGAACAGTATGTGCTCTTATGTGATCATGCAGCATGCAAAGTCAAAGTTTTGCAGTCACATCTACACAAAAATCCCCAAACACCCAGGGAAACTGCCTACAGTTAAGCCCTATTTCAACAAGCAAGTAATACTTTTCCCCCAAATAACTATGAATTTGTTACCTGGGAGACTGACCCCCACCAGGCTACACCCTCCTTTCAGGCAGTTGTAGAGATTGATAAATTCCCCTGTGATCCTCCTTTTCTACAGGCTGAGCTCCCCAGCTGCTCCTCACAGATCCTGTGCTCCAGACTATTCCCCTTCTCTGGGCTCACTCCAGCCCCTCAATGTCTTTCCTGTAGTGAGGGACAGAGAACTGGACACAGCACTCGAGGTGCTGTGCTCAGCACAGGGAGGCAATCCCAGCCCTGGCCCCCTGGCCACACTGCCTTTAGTACAGACCAGGATGCCATTGGCCTTCTTGGCCACCTGGGCACACATTGGCTCTTGTTTGTAATATATTGGTACTGGACATTTCAATTTTAAACAGAGCTGACAAACTGTTATAACAAGTCAAACAATAGCTCAACCTGATTCTTACTCCACATTCAAGTGGAAAGAATGACAGAAAATAAATTAACCCTTCTTGCAATGACAAAGCTATTTATAATAGAATACAAAAACTTACCAGGCCCACCCAAGGGAAAGCAGCTGAAGAAAGGACTAGATAGTTACAATACACTCCTGTAAGGAAAATAAATTGTCATAAGATTGTGAAATATTTGGACTCCAAAAACTGTGAGTATTGGAACAGCAGCTCATTACTCCTTCCACAACAGCTTTTCAAAGAGCCAACATCAATGAGAAAAAGATCTAAGGATCTACAAGATGCCACCCCCTTCAAATTATTTACTTGTTCAAGATCTGAAAGTTCCTTCCCTAAAGTAGAGATAAAGTAATGGCTTCTCTCATTGTCCCCTTTCTAAGCACTAAAAGTCATTTAAGCTCAACAGTTTTTCCATTTACATAAAGTTAGAAGTTCTGGAGCTGAGATGCTCTACACAGCTGAAAAATAGCAATTTCTTTAATCACTCCAACTTCCAAAAGCACATCTCAAATGCCTTTAAAATGAGTTCTTTTGATATAATTCTTGTGGTTTGAATATAAATTTGTTGGTATAAAAGCACAAAGAGATAATAAACCCATTCAAATTAAGGCTTTCATTCTGCAAAGAATACCTGGATCATATCTTGACTCAAGCCAAACATGCTTGATTTTAATGTAAACAGAAGAAAATCAAAAACTTTTCTTTCACTTCCAATCTCAAATTAAAACCAGTCAATTCTTGCTTGAACTTTATTATAAAAATGAAAGACTTGGGACCTCTATTAAAGTTGTAAAGAACACACTAAGAGATGAGTATATTGAATGATGTGACAAAGTAAGATCAAAAGGTAAAAATACCAAATTTTAATAAAGAAAAAAACATTTGAAAAGTCAAAATTATCACTAAATTGGCTGAGAGTTTAACATAGTGTGAAAGGTCTAATGAGCATGAGGACAGGAGCAATTCTTTTCCTGACAAACATATAAACCTCATCAGGGACTTGGGGAGATAGTAACATTTTAAGATGATTCATAGAACTAAATGCTTACTGGAGTATTCTTGGGGAATAAGGCATGCCTGTTCACTTCAAAGGACAAAATTCAGAGTACAATAAAACAGTTAACACTCTTTTATAAAGTACTTTCCCTAAAATATATNATGCCTGTTCACTTCAAAGGACAAAATTCAGAGTACAATAAAACAGTTAACACTCTTTTATAAAGTACTTTCCCTAAAAAATATAAAAAAAAAAAAAAAAAGAGAATAGAAAATGAAACTTAAGCCAATTCTGTGAAAATCATATTGGTATACTTGAGAGTATGCATCACTCAGCACACCTTTTTCAACCAATGACATAATGCTAATGAAAAAAAGTGTTTTGCTTTTGTACAGATTGAGAACTCAAGGCCAGGCTGACCCATGCAACTTTGTGAGGTCTGTTTCTATTAAGTGTTTTGTCACCTCTCTGCCTTGCAATGCAAAGCTGTTAGTCCCCATCACAGATTCCAGAAAAAAGACTACATTCTTGCTGTGGTTTTATAACACTTTCTAGCAGAAAGCAAATATCACAATAAGTATTTAAATACTTGAAATCTGGTCTGGTGAATGGCTACTTTTTGACGTCTTCCAATGAAGAATGTGTATCCATTACAAGACTATGTTTATGAAATAAACCTTCCCATCAGAGGAGTACACAGTATATACAATTGTAACATAAACACGTGAATTATTGATGATCATTTTGTTGAAGATATTTTTCTTTCAAATCCTATCTGTATGCCAAGAGTGACTAATCAAATGGAATAATGCTGAACTGTAATGGATTTGATAAACCTCATCTCCAGCAGCTTTCAACCCATATCAAAGCCATAAAAGCTTTTCAAAGTGGCCTAACTCAATTGGCAATCTTTCTTAGAAGGAGAGAGAATGAAGCTTAGCCCCAGGCAAAATGATGACTTCAGGAGAGTTACTCCAGACCAATACAGAGACACAGGCCAGAAAAATAAAGTAATAAAGATCACTATTATTGAGGTAATTCCTAGCTGTTTCAAGACTTATTAAATCAGAACAACAGAAACATATCCAGAATGTGAATAAAAGGCTCTCAATTTGAAAAATATTGTCTATAAGCATCAGACACCCACCACCATCCCTAGCTGCCAAAAGGGTACTTAGCATTGCCTTACTCTGTCATTTGGCCATTGCTTAGAGTTTTAGGCACATTTAGTCAGGGATATATTTGCAACAAGGCAATTACCTTGCTTGTCCTCCCTAAAGGGTATTCAACTGGTGTTTCTAACATACTAATTTAATCAAAATAGATTTATACAACTAAAGCTTTATACAACTACTTGACAGGTACTCCTGTGGCCCCTCCGTCTTACTTTTTTTCCCTTCCTCCCAAAGAAAAACACCCACCAAGTTTTCAGGCAGTTTCTCTTTAAACTCTTGCAGTTGCTTCTCAGCCTAGATAAGGAGATGCTGACATACTAAGTAATGTATCTGTTTTATCAATTTTCTATCAAAAGTAATTCCTGAACTACAGTACCAACTTAGCTTCCAGCTAGTTTTAAAATATCACTTTTTTCCCACAAGTTTAGGATAGAAAATTAAGTTTGATAATAGACTAAACACATCATAGGTTTGTTTCACAGGCAGTTTGGAGATTCCCCTATGGGATTCCCAGTACCTGCTTATGGTTTCACATGCACAGCTTGAGGCTTGCAAATAAAAAAAAAAAA
This sequence comes from Toxostoma redivivum, assembly GCA_013397375.1. Taxonomy (NCBI): domain Eukaryota; kingdom Metazoa; phylum Chordata; class Aves; order Passeriformes; family Mimidae; genus Toxostoma; species Toxostoma redivivum. The sequence continues at coordinate 1,212,894 of VXBI01005881.1, read as the reverse complement.
AGAAAATTCCCAAAGGAACAAAAATAAACAAACTTTACCCATACACACACTCATCACCCAAACCAGATCTTTCCTGGCAAAAACTTCTCCTTTTAGTGGCATGTTACTGCATCCTTTCTTAAGTATTCTGTAAACAACAAGCAGTGAGGTACTGCAAGAGTTCTGGTGCAAGGGACTCCATAAACAATGATACTGCCATACTTACTCTTAGCAGAAGCATTTACATGACTGCCTCTCCCTTCTTCAAGCAGTAATTCTTTCACAATCTGTACTTTGGTCACCTGTGTACACACACAGATTCAGTTGTAGGACCTTTTTGATAGGGACTGTGGTTTTGAATCTGTGTTGCATTGAATGCTGAACACCACAAACAGGATTAGAGAAAGCTTCTTTCCAGCTCCTTCTGAAGATCACAGGTGACAATTAAACGTGTATAAGTGATTAGCCTTTTGTATTTAAAACAAATCCAAAGACATTCCCACACTACAATAAACAGCATACTCCTCAAGCACTGGATCTTCAACACTAACATTATTATTACAAGTTTGCCATATCAACCTCTCAAAGATCTAAAGTCCTTCCAAATGCTCCAATTACAACTACACACAATCTCAACCATGTGTACCTGGACTGACTAGAGGCCCTTGCTTTTCTTAAACACTCCTGCTCTCAAGACAGCTGAACATTAGGTGTAGAACAGTAACAGCAAAGTTTTACACTGCTTAAAAATCAGTCCTTGCTCTCTGGGGAAGGCTTATATGAGTCTATATAGCCAAGCAATTTCTGGGGAAAAAAAATTTAAAATTGCAAACAGTTTAAAATTTAGTGAGTTAGGCTACACTAACATTTGTACTTTACAAGATTTACCCTTCTCTGCTACTACTTCAGAGCTAACTGCACAACCCATAAGTTGATAAAAAAATCTTAAAATCAAGCAACTACTACCTCACTCTACCACTACCATATCTTCAAGAAGCTGAGAAAAACAAGAGTAGAACATGGCAAGTATATCTCAGCTTCCTCAACTACTTAAAAGCTTGAACATTCCCAGGTTCAACACAAAAGGCCTTCGGTGGAAAAAAAAACCACAACTTTAATGCAGTTTCATTCTTCTTTCTCTCACTGGTACACTTAAGGGAAGAAAAATAATTTATATAGTCTAAAGTCTTTATAAAGTTGCAGTCTAATCTAAACTGAAAATATGCTTTACTCCAATTTGATTTGCTTTACAAGCACAAGACTTATTGAAATCAGACTGTGCAGGATTAGATACATTACATTAGGTATTTCCCTCCTATGCCTGCAGCCTCCAAAAAAGACCACTGTCTTCCTTAAGCCATATTAACTTCTCATTAAATATCACTGATACCCAAGTATTGAGCCTTTTCTCTATTCAAGGAAGGCCAGTCAAGAGGTAAACTTTGGTTGTAAAATATGTCACTGTTCAAACACTCACTAGGGAGAGGGACTACATTCAAACATTCCAGTTGCCTAAGTACTTAAAATTACATAATTATATAGATAATGGATCACATCAGTTAGGACTGCTCAAGTACATGAAGTTACTTGAGCTTAACTCTAGCAGATGGGAGGGTAAAAACAAGCCAACTGTTTTGAAGATTAAACTCTGTAATGAAATTGCATTATAAAATTTGCATTTAAAAGTTATGTTGTGTGCTTTTTATTTCATTCTAGTCTAGCCCACAGAGCAATTTCAAATACAAATTCACATTTAGATAGAAATATTTTGACTAGTAAAAGCACTTTTCTCCTGCCCTCTCCTCAAATTAAGGACTGTGTTCTACCTGAAATAGGTCACAACCTAGGCTCCTAGAAAGGCCTGTACTAGTGAGAAAAAGATTCAGTTTAAACAAAATTTTAAAACCAAGGAGATAGATGAGACTTTACACAAAAACCCTACAAAATAAAATGCAGAAAAACTGCTAAGCAAGTGCAAACCTAAGTTTCTGAACAAGTATGTTACAGAGTTAAACAGATAGGACTTCTAATGGTAAAAAAATACAGTAAAATGAAAGGTAGACCAGCTTTGTTTTCATGTAATTGCATCAACGTGACTGATCTCTTTGAGAACAAGCTGTCTACTTGTCCAGAACCTCTCACTCCATTTGTAGCCATGGTGCTTCCTGAGATCCCTAATGAACTGAGCAGAATCTGGACTCTGAATCAAATCTGAGCATTTCTACTAAGAAATGTTTTGTACAGATTTATTGTCTCAGTACTATTTTCAAATGCAGAGATGCATTTTTAAAATATATAAATTAAGGTTATAACTTAAAACTTGAGACATATCAGCCTCTAAAATACTGACTGCAATAAATATCAATGCAAGCATCTGTTCAGAGGACAGTGCTTTGTACTGACCATACAATAGATACTTATCTTGTTTCATTCCAATATTTAAGTAATAACTTATTTATTTTGTGTTCAACGGAAACTCTAGCACTCTTATTTGCTCCATTAATTTACCTTTCTTCAAGCAGCTGTATATTTCACATATTCCACTTTGAAAAGGAAATTATTGGAGGAATGTGCCACCAATGATGTAGCTCTCAGAGCAGCAAAGGCTGTCCTTCACTAATACCCAAGAAAATACTTGCAGCAAAAAGGGGCACCATCCCCATACAAACCTAATCTGCCTAAAGAGCCTTATCACCTCAATTAGAAAAAGGCAACAAAACCAGAATCAGAACTGCAAGACTAACAATGCTCAAAGGACTGGTGACTTAAGAAAGCAGACTAATGGAAGGGGCTTTCTAGCACAAGAGAAAGAAGAATAAGAATATAGTGGGGGTGGAGAGAAGGGGAGAGAATTGTATTGGAAGTGTATCTGCCTTCTTAGGACAGAAGCACATAGTCCATCACTGCTCAACTAATGCTAATTTAAGCCACAGGAGACAACTCTCTCCAGAGATGACTGCAGGCATGCCATGTTGTCAAGCATTCCAGCCCAAATATATCAAGGAAGATACCAGGGAACTGGCACAGATTACACTCTCAAATGATAGGTAGAAGAACAGGCCTCCTTTGTTGTTCCCCCATCTCCAATTAGGTTATAAAGTCAGTAACTCAAGTCTTTACTTCCAAGTTCCAAAGAAACCTTGGAGCAAGTTTGGAACATTAAATATGAAAAGTCTCTTTGTTCTTCATCTGTTCTTTCCTAAACAAGCAAGATGACACCAAAAGCGACCTCATCAGTCCCAGCCTAGATCCTTTAACTGCACCTTTGGTAGCTCTCCCAGAAACCATCTTACACAACAGTGTCAAATCCTTCATCCCAGTACTAACACAGCTAACGCAGCCAGACACCTTCCAACTGCATGAAATAAGCTTTTTCAAGCTTGCTTATTATACCTTTCTATTCTTGTAACCATGTTTCGTTTCTCATGCTGGTAAATAGGACTACATAACCTCAAAACAATGGTATCAGGAGTATCCCTCCAGCATTCTGAATGAGCATCAATGGCATCTATTTTATTTTACATACTAAGATAAGTATTACAATAGAAAATTAATGTTTATCCCTTCAGTTTCCACAAGTCAGAGAGATATGATGTCAATTCATTGTGCTGCCATGCTCAGGACATCAGAAAACAAAGCAGAGAGAACCCAAGAGAATATTCACAACTTAAATACTACAGATTTTTCTACAAGCAGATTATTTATACTATAGCTTACTATCTTCAGTCTTCAAGAGCAGTAACAGTACAAAGAACCCAGCAGAACAAAACAGTTAGAATTACATAACAGGGGACCCTCTTTCCTTGGGAAAAGGCAAGGAATTGCTCATATACCTCTTTCCCTTTTCAGTGTCCTTCTCAATAAAATTATAAATGGCCAAAGAATTTGAAACAGTCAAGACAACTTCAGTAACCTTACTGGAAACCAGTCCAAAAGAAGAGGATATTCTCAGAAGGAAGAACTTAGGAATATGTCCACAAACCTGGACCAGCTCTGAATTCATTTCTCAGGCATCATCAAGAGTGCTGCTGTCACAGTAAAATAAAATACACTCACTACAAATCCTACTTAAGAAGTCAGGTAAGTGTTTGGTAAATTTCCTCATCCACAAGATATCATGTTGCTCTAACTAGGCTATAAACATAATTTGTTACATGGTAATGTAATACCATATGTACTCAGGTATTAACTAAAGCACCTTCATATTCTGATTTGCTGCTTCTAAATAAAAGAATAAGGAATTCAACCACTACGCATTTAAACAAAGATGGAAAGTGCCAACATTTTTCATACCACTTCTGCAGAGAGCAGAATACTGAAATCCAGTGGTTACAGTTACTGAGAACCTCCATTCTACAGGAATTTCCTAGCTCAAACATTGTTTTCCAATACAATACCCATACTTAACTTGTTAATAATTTACTTTGGACAGCTGAATTGCAAGTAATTTTATTCCTTTCCAACTCAAACTTCTCAACTGTAAAATCATGGTAATATTTCTGCTACTCTCTAAAAATTATTTAAATTAGGAATATTATATGCTAATAATTTCTTACTAGGTATTTAGCTGTTTTGGATGGTACTAAGCTTCTGTTTGGTTCTGAGAGCTGGAAATACATGCTATTCCTTTTCCTAATAGTGGTCAGACAGTTATCACCTCAGTCTGATCTCAGAAATATTAATTTGTATTTGTAGCCCACATTCTATCTAGAATAATTATGATGTTTCTAAAATATGAACAGTTATCTAGTACAATAAATTAAAATTTCAACATTTGGCGAAAAAAGTATACTGAAGTTTTTTCAACATTTATAGACTGCTAAGACCAAGCAGTATGTTCTCGGGATCACAGATGTTGAGAATGAAAACAGCAACTGAGGTTACAAAAAATATATACCAAATGTGCTCTGCAAGATAGTTATTACCATGTACAAATATAGCTGCAAGATTTAAGAATGATCAAAAATAGTCTTTTAGTTTTAAGTTTTCCTGAAGCTGCATAAGATTAATGGAGAACTTTCTAGAAGGGAATATTGTTATTTCCACAGACAAGAATTTAATTTCATCTAGGAAAATATAATTATCAGGGCAGCAATACAGAAACACATCTGATTTCACTCTATTAGTTCTGACATCAGAAAGCTGATTCGGATTTTCAGTAGTGGCTCACATCTCCTTTCAGAAGCAGCAGGTTTTCATCTTGTTTAACAGGAAAGACAGTTATTTGTGAATGCCAGCCTAACAAGCTGAAACATTTGATTCCAGATGTGTGGTCTAAACAGCAAAAATAGAATAATCAGAACTGATACATTTCCAATTGATATCTGATGCAAACTCTTTTTGTATGCCAGCTCTCCTAAAAACCTTCTTACTATCTTTTAAAAGAATATGCCCACCCCAAACTAAGAAAAGGAAAAACCTCAAACTTGAGTCAAATACAAGCCTGCTTGAAATGGAAATTGAACAGGCTTTACCAATCCTCCAGCAGCGAGCAATCTGGCTGAACAACCCCCCCAGCCTCTCAAGTATCTTCCTAATCATATTACTCTGCATTATGTATTTACTAATTGGACAAAGCAACCAGCTACATCTCCTTTTAATAAAATGAACGGACTGAAAAACAAATTTCACATTGCACACACAGTGTGGTAGTGTACGTACAAATTGCATGCCTAAACATAAATGTACAGTTCAGAGCTGCACATGTGCATGGGATCAGGAGAGCTGAAAGCCATATTGTGCCTATCAGAAGCATCTCCTAGAACAATGCCAACTTTCAGAACCACAAACAAGCGATCAGACTTGAATTCTACAGTAAATCCACAGTAATCCTGCTTTGTTTCCTGAACAAACACAAAATTAGCTTAGGACCTATGTTCATGCATTGTACTTCCATCAAACCCAAGTGTGCTGTGCAAGTCTCCAACTGTGCAAAAATTCCTTTTTTGAGTAGGCTGTCTGAAGAGACCCAACAGCTGGTAAGGTTTTCCAGACAGCAGTATTATCAGAAACACACTTTGGTAGGAAGCCAAGTATAAGAACTTCAAAAACAAGAGTCAATGTTTTATCATTACCTGAATCAATGAAGAACTTTGAAGTAAAAAAAACCTCTAACCCTATATTTGTAAGAAACTGAATAATAATTTGAAGCAAACTAGAGATTGCCTTTAAATTCAGTTCAGTAAAGCACTTGAGTATCGACATATCCCATCTCACTTCAATTAAGCAATAATTTTCCCAACTTTGTAGTCAGTGTCACTGCAAAGTTGGTATTTAAACAACATTAATGTTTAATAAAAAGCATTTACTTGAAAAAGGCACTGGAAAAGGAACAATCAGTTTCACACTTGCATTGGCATAGATTGGAAATTAAAGTTTATCTTGTGAATAATTTAAACACAGGCTAGAAACTAACAGTTTTTAGTTAAAAAATTTCAAATTCCCTCCCTTCTTCAAATATTTTGGATTACACAACAAATGCACACCAAGATTTTGATTTCAGTCAGATGGAAAAATTAGTTCAAAGGACTCATACTTAAGCATTAAAACCACATTATGCTATTACTAAATTTCAGCTCAGTAGATTCTCATATTTGGATGCAGATTATTTATTTAGCTACCAGAAAGTAGCTAAATAAATATTTCACAACCTGAACTACTCACAGAAAACCGGTATTTTCCTAGAAAACCAAGGCAATAATGTCTGGGAAATAAGGGGTTACATTTTCTGGGGTCTGAAATAAGAGCCATAAAAATTAATGCCATTTAAATTAAGACTGAGTAAACTACATGACCCTGGTTTTTGTAGCTGTTGTGCCACAAAACTGAAACGTTACTAACTAAAATCACAATTCAAACTACTATCTCACAAAGAAACAAAGTGTTTGTAACAATGTCTAAATTCTACTCACAATTAGTAGCACACAGATTGGGTTGCTACCATATTTTTATTGGTGTCACTGGACCCCTTACCAGCATTTTTAATCCCTCTAGTTTCTCACCGTCAACTAAATTCTCAATTTCAGTATGAGAAATTTCATTCCAGTTTACAGCATCCAAACATACTTAAGGCTGAGCCCTTAAGATGGAAATGCAGCCACATAATGTATTTCACTGTGCGCAAATATATTATTTTGAAACAGAGCAACACCAATGAGAATTAAATTAAAAATAGTCCATTACAAGTTCTCCACAATTCACTTCTGATTATTGAAAGACCCTAAAATCTTCTCAGGTGCATATCAGAAGAGACTATGTCAGCACTGTCCCTGGAACTGCATTTGTAACAGCTTTACTGAGAGCTGCATCATCTGCCTACCTTCCTTCCAAGGCACTACACCACGACAAAGCACAGCCTTTTCATATCAATAAGTTTAAATCAAATAGCTGGGGAAACTATTCTTAAGTATTAGAAGCCTTCAGTTCAACAGTGAATTACAATTTGATTTCAACTAGCTAAAAATTAAATCTAGAACTCATTTGTAGCAGACTAAGAACTCTTGGGGAAAATAATCCCCAAACCCAAGCATAAGTACAATAAACTGAAGCTCACTCACCAAGTCTGGTAAAACAAACTGGAATTATATAACCTATTCCACTTAAACATTAAAGATGGCATATGTAAATATTAGAATATTAATTCCACTTTACATTTCTCAACCTTCTACATGACTACTCGTGATATCTGAACCAAATAGCTTCACAACCACAGAACAGACTGCTAACTTATCTTTAAAAAGAGTAACTGCAAAAGCAACTGGCAGAATAACATTATTTACAAGACAACAGCTGAACAGCTGTTATAAGGATGCCTAAGGATAAATACAGCACACAGGTTAGTGCTTAGAATACAGAGAGTAGCGTGAAACGTTTAGACAGGCACACAGAGACCCATATAAACCACACCTTATCCCCTTAGTCACATGAAACATCCATTTCTAATCCTAGCTGAGTAAAGCTTTATGGCTTTAGCAGTAGGTATTGTAAGCTGAAATAGTATTATTAGTGCCACAATCTCCTTTGCTACCTGTAGCACATCAGGCAGAGGGGGCACAGCAGCAGCTAAAGCAAGACAAGATTTCCCCCTCCATCCCCCCTCAGAAACACCTTAGAAAAATACTTATTTGACAGTGACCTACTGCTCTATAAGGTTAATTTTATAATGCTGAAATACTGATGGATGTTTCTTTAGCACTGTTGGTCCCTCTTGAAAAATTATTCAACACATTTTCATTAACTTACTGGTATTGGTAACTTGCAATAAACAAAAGACAATTTTCTCCCCACAAAAATCATGTTTCCCTGAGAGAGGAAACAAATACAAGCCAGACCAGCAACTCCCTTCTCTCAAAAGTGTAAGGGAACTAGCAAGTTAATATTGCACAATTTCTAAGAGTTACATGAATCCTACTGAAGTTATAAGTCAAGTGCATTATGTGAATGCAAAATTCAGTAGAATAATATATGTTAATATAAAACTCTCTGATAAACATTTGTTGTCTGGCTACAACAAAATGCTTTAAGCACTGAAGAAAACCCTTTAAAAAATCCCCCCTGTATCATATATTAGCTACTAGTTCTCCACCATAATCATTCTGGCTGCCGCTCTTATTTAATGTCCTTCGCACTGCTCAGGGCCACAGATACTGAAGAAAAGTTACCTCTTCTATGTCATCTGAGCTACATGGATAGTGAAGAAAACATGTACAATATAGATGGCCAGTACTTGATAAATTCTATAAGTACTGTAAGATTTCACTACTTAAACCTCATGGGCTTTCACTGCTCTCTTCAAAACTTAAATTAAACAAGACAGATCAGTAAGGCCTAATCTGTTGCCCTACCTGCTAAGAAGGTACTTAAGAAAAAATTCCAAGACACCTGAAATAATTGATGCCTGACCTTATCTTTTTACCAAACAGACAAAAAAAGCTGGGAGTCAGCAGAATATATAACATAAATACTTGAAACCATAAGAGACCACATAGCTTCTAGCTTGTTCAAGAACTGAGAGGCCAATTCAAACACAGTTCTTTCACCTTATCAGCATAATTAATTACATTCTTAACATAAAATTAAGCTTTAGGGAAGTCTGCTTTAATCACTCCTACATAACTGGTCAACTACAGCATTCTCTATGGCCAAATTCTGACCCAAAGCCAGGAAGCTGCCCCAGTTTCACCCCCGAGCAGACAGGCACAAAGTCAGCCTGATGCCACTTGCACAACTCAGCCAGGGAGCAAAGAGAGGCTGCCCCAAGATCACTGACTAGCTGGGACGAGAAACGCACGGCCAGACAGGAGAAAGGAAGACAACGACAAATAGGACGGTTCTTGTTCCACACGCAGGACTGTCAGGCCTCAGCGCTGAGTTAACTCTTTTCTCCCTTGCGGGGAGGCTGGGACGTGGCTCCCGCCTGCCACTTGCTCGAGGGCAGGTGCCGCCTGCCCGCCCGGGGCCGAAAGGTGGCAGCTGCCGCCCGGCCGGGCAAAGGGGCGGAGGAGAGTGGCCCCAGGCGACCTGTAGCGCCCGGGTCACCCGAGGACAGGCACAGATATCGGTTACGCAAACCACGGAGCGGTTTTCGCTGAGCTCCGCCCGCGGGCCCGGGGTGGCCACAGACCCGCGGGGCGCCCCGTGCCCGGTCCCTCTCAGCCCCGGCCGGCCCGCGGGGCCACGGCAGGTGAGCGGCCCCGCTGCCGGGCGCCGTTGAAGGAAGGAGCGGCCGCCGCGCAGACTCACCGGGCCGCCCAACGAGCGGCGCCGGGCATCCCGCGGGACGGCAGGGCCCTCCCGCTCCGCCGGCGGAGGGGCAACTCCAGGAAAAGCGGGGACGGCGAGAGATGCCTTCGGAAAGCCCCGCTCCGTGCAGCTCCCTCTCCTTCCGCCCGTGCTTCCCTCGCACGCCGGGGCCGCGGGCATTTGTCAGCGGCAGCCGCCCCTCCCTTACCTGCCCTGCCGCCGCCGCCGCCCCCCGGCCCGCCCGCGGAGTG
>VXBI01005881.1:1192408-1202872 GCA_013397375.1 Toxostoma redivivum | reverse complement strand
CTTGACCGCCCCTCCCGGCAGTGCGGGGAGCTCCGGCACCGCGACCGGGATCGTCTGCCTCAAGCCCCCTCGGTGCGGCGCCGCGGCCGCGCCGGTCCGCAGGCAGCAACCCCCGCCCCCCTTCCGTACCGGCGTTTAAATAACCCGAGCTGTTGGCAGAGGCGGAGGAAGTGAGAAAGCCGTTATCGCCGGCCGTTAGCAAATAAAACTAGAGACGGTGACACTGACGAAAGGCAATTTAATCCCACCAGAGGCTTCGGCTGAGACGGGCTGCGGATCCCGGAGCGGCCCCGAGCCCCACTGGGGGCGAGCGGAAGGAGCGGGGCTGGAGGTGCTGGGGAGCGGTACCGAGCGGGTGCACTCGGGGATGAGCTCCCGCCCCGGGCGCGGCACCGCCGCTGCGAATGTCCTGCAGCACCAGGGGTCTCCTTCCTGGGCCAGGGACACCCAGCGCCCACCACCCTTTCTGACAGGAACAGTCAGAAGTATGTGCGGCCACACTCTTCTATGGCTCTTAGTTCCACTGAAAACCTTATACCGATATTATAAAGTCCACAAATAAACATCATGTTTTTTAAAAGTCATAACTCATTTGACTTTCCTATTTCACCTCCTCTTTCTCCAGTGGGCAGTGCAGCTCTAGATGTCTGAAAAGGCCACTTCTGCTGGGCAAAGGCATGAAAGCCTGAGGGAAAATTTTGATTCCTACCTAGATTTCTACAAAAACTGGGACAAATGGGCTCTGTCTCCTCTGAGTCGTGCAAACAGCTCACTCTATTCAAGTAATTGTCCTGACATTTTCATTATTAGTAACGCCATTGCAAAGACCTAGTCTAAGCTCTATTTACAGTATAATTGCACTCCTTACACTGGCTTGGCTATGGTAATGTTTATTCTCTGTTCTGTCATCAATTTCGTGGGAAAAGGAACTATTCAAGATCTTGCTTTTCCTCCATGAAACACAAAACCCCTTTCCTCTGCAGCTGTACAAAGCCATCTTCATTTTGAATAGCAAAGACACAGAATTTTGCAAAAGTTTAACAATTTTCAAATGATATTCACAGTTTTCAAATGTATATTCAGTGCACATTTAGCTAGTAGTGTTAGTTTCAATTTAAAAGAGACATTAACATATATCGTACTTTTGAGGAAGCACAAAATACAGCACTGGAGCCAAAAGTGAAACTAATTAAAACAAAAGGAAACATCACTTTTTAGTCCAAACATGTAGAAATACCAATGAAAAGGTGTGTTGAAAAAAATAAATAGACCATTTGTTTTTTTAGTTTGCAGTCACAGCAGTAGCCTAGCAGGAAATGTATTTGTTTTAGGCTGATAGTTTCTACTTAAGGTGATAAACGTTGATAGTAATCTAACCTCAGAGAAACAGCTACTGTCACCACAAAGATGTCAACATCGTGGCATTGTCTGCAATTACTGCTCCAAGAGTCCTTGGTGAGGTTTGGTAAACAGTAGAGAGCAGGCCTGCCTCTTCCCAGGAGACCAATTCCCTTTTGTCTCATGACCTGCTGCCTCCTTAGCTGGCTGTATCATTGAGACAAATTTTCTGCTCTATTAGGGTTTCCCTGAGGAATTACTTAATTAATTTATTTTACTGGGACTATTTCCCCTGTCCATGAGCAAAATAAATAAAAGTACATCTTATTTTATAATCTTGCTTTCTACTAACTCAAAAAGGAAAAGTCTGTCTCCAGGATCTGCCACATTTTCTTTTTGTCAGCAATATGCTAGGAAGACAAATTAATTTTTGACTAAATTATAAAACCAAGAGCTATTTGTGCTACGAATCAAAGTATTGAATTAAGTCAGAACATGGAAGTTAATGTTCATAAGGTTCAAAATTGCTTGAGCAGAAGATTGCAGCACAATTATCTAGGTTTAGTTCTTTGCTCTGATACTGAGTAGCTCCTGGGGAAGCACAAGGAGAGGACTCAACCCATCAGTCGAACCACACCAATCTCTGAGCAAAGGAAATATTTTGTTAACATCTTACTCAAAAACAACACTGTTTTAGTAGTACAGCTACTCACTGTACACCTAGCAGATCAAGCTCATCTTTAAGGTGAGCTTAGTGGCAATTATTTGTCAGGATTAATTTCCAGTCTTTTTCAAGCAACATTATCTGGAAAATGCTCTTCAAGCTCCAACACCCATTCTGTTTGTTTGTGACAGCCATTTATAAGATATTGAAAAACAACAGCTTGACAATACTGTGAAAGTTCAGCTTCCTTTCACACATCGTGCCATCTGATCTTTTTAACTTGCTATTTAGATGTCACAAACACAACTTTGAATATATATATATATATATATATAAAATCATGATTTCAAGTGTTATGCTCAGTGACTATTTGGTATCCAGAGCATCTGCTTCAACCCTTTCACTTGTACAATTTTGGGAAATCTCATGTAGTAAGAAAAGGAAAGCTACATAGTAAAGGGCTATATATTTAAAAGAGTAATACAGTCAAAATTTTACTTTGAAATATTTTCTATTGAAAATTATTTTCAATATTACAGTGATGATTTTACTCTTGTCTTTTAACCCTCCAGCAATGCTTGGAGTTGCAGGAGCAGCAGCATTTTGGTCGGTGATCATGCAGGCAGCAGTATCGAAGCCCAACCAGTTCTGTAAAGCACCCTATGACAACTTGCCTTGTGATCATCAAATATATTTCTATCTGATTCTCAAGATCCTGTCTTTTGATATGAAAGGCTACAGCTGCATATTTAGGTGAAGCATGAGCAAGCAGATCCCAACTCTGATTCCTAAAACTCTATACTACCATTTATTCTCCTTAAGAGAATAAAAAATATGTAAGCTTCCTAGTTATTCATATAATTTAATTTAATTCCCTGGCACATCCTGATTATTATTTCACTTGGTCTTTCTGGCATTTGCTAAAGCTTCTTTGTCTTCTACTGACAATTTATAAATCACATGTTCCCTGCGCTCCAGGTCATTGATTCCTGGTGCAATAACGTGGCTCGCAGTGACCAACACAGCTCTCCTGCAGGGGCGGGTATTTTAGAACAACGCTTCCCTCTGCCGGATGTGTGGGCAGCCGCAGCTCTGCCTGTCTGCAGGGACCCGCACGCGCCCTCTGCCTCTCTCTCCAAGACCTCTGCTCCTCCCACACTGCGCGGGACAGTACAAAAGCAGCAAAGCTCAAAATAATTCATCGGATGAATAGGATAATTATAAACATTTCATCCAGTATCAACTGGACAGACATCAATATACTTTCTTCTCAAGACAGGAGTATCTCAAAGCTATAGATAATATAAAAATTGGGAGTCTCAGAGTCTGACATTTTATATTCCCTCCAAAACAGTTTTATGGCAGATGAAATTAGAACAATATTTAAAAACACCTTTTGCCCAAATCATCAGGCTTTTTTTTTTTTTTTAATACAGTGTAAATACATGGGGCCTTGCAGAAAAAAAAAGAACCGTTAAGAAGAATTGCCTGCACGTCTTGTGACTCTGTGAAGACTAAAATGGTGCTACAGTGAATTTTAATTGAGTGCCACACTTCCTACCTGGCCATCTGTTCCAAACTGCTAGCAATAACCAGAGTATGACATTTTACAGGGGGGCTGATGGAAGCTACTATATTCAGATACAGCTGTCTTGCCTTCAAGTCATTCAGTGGTTGGAATATTGTCCTCAGCTAAGGGTCAGTGTTAGGAGGAAGAGGAGAGAGAACTGCAGAGGCAGGAGTAAGACTCTGCTTAATTCTTGCCCTTCACATCGACAGGAGCTGGTCCCAGTGCAGTACTACATGTGCTCCTAACTAGTTTGTAAGAACACCACTGAAAAACATAATTAAGCATTTTGTTGAACAAAGATTCTGTTTGCGTACTCTGCTGAATGAAGGCTTTTGGTGGACTTCAAAATACAGGAAGAAGTTGAATAAGCTGAAGACAGAAGAAGGGGAATAGCAAATACAGATATAATTGTAAAACAAAAATCTCCCATCAGTGCAATTTACTTTGAAAAGGCAGACAGAGAGACAGAGACTTCTGTTCCACAGAAGAAATGTCAAAAGATTGGATCAAGGTGCACTCAGTATTGAAAGGCAGAACAGGTAAGAGTGCTGAAAGCCATACTGAGGTTAATTGAAGTAAGCCACCATTATAAAACAGGAAATAGCTAAATGGTTCTTGATCCGTGTTCAAAACAAAGCCTGTGCTAAGCACACACAAGGTCTGGTTAGAAAATATCATATGAGAAGTATTTCACATGAAAAAAAATGTTCTCAAAGAGTTTGGAGAATAAATAAAGGACTTAAATAAAGAAAACAGAACGTCAGGATTAAGGTGGTACTCTGACTAACAGCAAAAGGAAAAGGAAATAAAAAAGCAAACTCAACCACATAAGGTGGCATAAGCAATGCTTCTCTAAGCAAGTTGTTTCCCAGTCATTGCCTTGTTTTTTAATGCTGAAGAATGGGAATCCCTGTATCATGTCAACAGTATTGCATTCTTGCCTCTTGGTGGTCCTTGCATCTTGTTGATTAATTGTAAATTCTCTGTCTGAGACATTCCAAGGAACTGCTAGGGTGGACTCCAAGTAGACAACATAAAATGAGTATTTGTCTTCCAAGACCGTTCAACACAAAACAAATGTTTGTTGGCTCTAGTAGCCCTACAGGCGTTATCAGCTCACATTTGACACTTAATACTGAATTACTAATAATTGCTGTGTGCCTGCTAGAATGCTATTAACAAATAATAATAAAAAGAAAATTAGTGTTTTGGGATTCAAATACTATTCACTCCTATTGCTCACAAATGCTTTGACTCCACAATTCTAGTATGGCGAGTACAAGTCATAAAAGGCAATTAAGAATCTAGCACTTGAAACACAACCTCACCTAGTTTTCTGCAGAAATACACTTCAATGTATTCTTATGCACATCCTGGTTTCTCTCAACTGTCCTAGGCCTCTTTCTTTTATGCTATCTTATTTTTTACATTTCATTCATATTGCACAGGGGTGAGAAATTTACACCTAGTAAATATTTCATTAATGCCTGCTTCTGTTTGCTCAGCACTCTTGCAAAGTCTTGGATTTCTTGAATTCAGCAGTTGTTTGGGGACAACTTTATGCTTGCTGGAAATCAGAAGTCCTTCAGTAGGGAACTCCTGACTGTGTTTTATGTCATCACTGTTCCTTTACTTGTTAGGCCTCAGACATGCAGCCCTGATTTCAACTGGGACAGTCCAAGACAGTTACTCCCTTCAAGTCTGCTCTTGTTGCTGATTATAGTCCCCAGCTAATTTTTCATCATAAGTTGCTGCTGCCTCAGATCTGCACCCTGGTTTATGTGTGATGTTGCTTTGGGGGTTACCCAAGTTAAGTGGATCAGTTAAACAGTTTTGGTTACAAGGTTTCACTTTGCATCATTTTGAAACACTCTATTTGGGATCAATCAGTATAGACTCTTTCCTATTTAACTTGCCCTTACAAAAAAACCCCAGTATCTGCTCCTCACCTTGCAGTCTCAGATCCTCAGGGAAGTTGTTAGATCAAAAGACCAAAGGCAAATTATTTGTCTTTCAGCGCACATTCAGTCTAGATCTTACCCTCATTCCCTTCAGTCTTCTTTCTGAATGTGTATTTGAGGTTGGTCAATGATTTATCTTAAAAAACTATTCTCAATATCCCTCCAGAGAGTGTACACGTCAGTTCTTCACTATTTGAAGACCCTGCCTTCTTGGCCACTCGCTTGCAAATTTTTCATCAGGCTGAGGAACCCATAAGAATAAAACGTCTCTGCTACATCTCAACAGAAACTTGCTTTATGGTTTCTAGAGAGCATGGGATAAATAAGACAAGAAGGCCTGTTATAGCAAAGTATCTTTACCTCAATTTAAATACAAGGAAGGTACCTCTGGAGTTTGTCAGAAAATACTTCCTTTGTCATGCCCTCTTTTGTTATTAATGGCATGATTCTACAGGGGGGAAAAAGCTCATTTTGCCCACAAATCCTCACAACATAAAAAATATTTAATTTTATAAAGAAGTCAAAGATACATAGACATAAGATCAGCATCAGTGGTATGAAAAATAACCAAATAAATTAATTGTTTGTGGATACTGCTAAGAAATGCTAGAGCTTTCCAATACCTGCTTCACGCTACAGTTGCCTTCAATTTTCTTTCTCATACTTCCATTAAAAATGTATGAGGTCATTTAAAATTGGAGTCCTCTCAGCACCTTTTAAGATTAGATCTTTAGAAGCAATAAACAAGTATAATCTGAATTCCAGGATCACATTAATTGGCTGTGATGCCTTTTTTAAAACAGTGCTAAGCTTATACAGTAACTACTATCTGATAAGCAAATTATAACAGTGCAGCCTACCAGGAAAGAAAAGAAAACTCATTATTTTTTAATGAGAATCAAAAGAAATGCTTATAGCACAACCTGTTGTGGGGAGTTCCTTGGCACATATTTGGAATGTTTAATCACAAAACAATGTAGTCAGACATGAGTCATACAGCTCACCCCAAATGCCTGAAAAATCCTGTGCATTTGTTTAATACTCCATACTCTGAGTAATATGGGAAATTCTCACCAAAGTGTTTCCAGCTCCCTAGACTTCCCTTACACAATCCAGTGTTAGTCACACCGTGTGGGAGCGAGAGTCACATCCTCCTCTCCAGTCCAAATGCCTTTAGGAATAAAGCTGGGCTTGCCAGATATTTGGGCTGTACTTCTTCATCTGTATTATAATGCATTCTTTTCAAGATGGCACACTCATTCCTCATCTCCTCAAATAAGGGTTTGCAAAAGACAAGATTCACACTCTTCCTTGAGCAGGGCTTACAGACACAACGTGGCAGATTGTGAAGTGGCAGCAGGGCCATGGGCTGGGGGTGAGGATGGTCCCTCCCACCCGAGACTCCAAATTATCCATAGCTGAGAGGTGTGTGGGTGTCCTGCACAAGCATTAGGACAGGACACCAAGCTGCTGTAGACACCAGCATGCCTTTCTGTGCTTTTGCTTGAAAAGCAGGACTTGAAAGGCATAGCTGTGCAATTCTGAGGGAGCAGAGGAATAGAAGAATGTACTAAGAGGAATTGTGAGTGAAGAGAGTCTCTCATCTGTCGTCCAGTTGACTTCGTAATGAAAAAAATAGGCTTTTGTCCATTTCTTGTTAGTAAACAAGTCAGTGACAAAGATTTCTATGTTGCATCAGTAATGAAATGTTTTTTCTTGTTCATGAAAAAATCTTTAGGGCTTTAAATTCATATAAAAAGGAAATTACAACACATACCTGCCTTTTGGAACTGCCACATATAAGGTTTTATTTTTATGACTTGTATAATACCACTTTGGAAAGTATTGGCTTTATGCCAAGTGAAAGCTGATTTAAATTTTATATTTTTTTCATCTCTACTTTGATTTGACCAAGATACAGGCTTATTAGAGTCTTATCTACTGCAGCTAGGGTAGAAAACTGATGAACAAAACACAGCTGAAGTCAGCTAATTTTTTATAGACTGTTAATAGTGTGCTTGGGCATCCAAATTCTGCCAAGTAATTTTGTCCTCTTCAATTTAACTGCCTCACTAATCAGTTCTGAAGTGTAGAAATTCCTGACCTCCTTTCCTATTAAAAAAAAATTGAGCTGGACTATAGTAAAATAAATTAGACAAAATCCACTAAATCTTACTTCTAATGAATAAGAATGTGTTAAACTGCCATGGTAGACTTTTATCAAAAATTGAGGAGGTATTATTAGGCACTTACAAAATGAGAAAGATGCTTCTGAACTGAACCTCAGTACAAGATACTTGGCGTGCTTAAAAAAGGTCAGAAAAGTTAAATTCAGATGATGGCAAAGTTACCTTTAAAATAGAGAGATATATATTATTTTTATCCATGAAACATAAATCTAAAAAAGCAAATGCCTCACCAAACCTGAATTTATTGAATTTATTTACTTTAGCTGAGCCCTGGGTTTCAGGACTGATTTAATTTTATGAAAACTGTTGAATACTGCATTCATCAGACAATGTATTTAGTCATTAGGCTCAATGTTCCTGTTTTCCCTGCTGTGTTAGAACTGGTTAAATTCTTTTAAGTTAGTGATCTTTGAAACAGAAGATTTGGAACTTCATACTGCTCAAAGTGTAAGAAGGCTGGACTGCTTACTCAATTTCTCTAACACTGATGAGACAGGCCTCCTTCAAGACCATCTGACTGATATGCAAAGTGAGGATTTCCTACTTAAAGCACAAAATACCATTACATTAAAAAAAAAAAGAGAAGTCATTTTGGGGGGTAGAATTTGAAAAATTACTACTGCACATAGGTAGCAACTACAATTTTTATAGTTGTCCACTACTACAGCAGAGTTTGATTGTTGCAGAAGTTGGACCTCTTAGGTGTTTTTCATATTACTTCAGTTGAAATTAAAACCAAATCTGCTGCACCAGAGGCTACAGAATTTTAACTAAAAGAGCAGATACTACTGTCTTTGCCATGTTAGTTAAACTGCAGTGGATCCTATTAACTCACATGCTTTAAAGATTCTGTTTCACCAACTGTTTCACAATCTTGCAAGATAGGAAATGCCGGTGCCAGTTGGAGCACTGGCATTCCTGGCAAGATTCCAAACCTCCTGTATTCTTGACTATCTCTGCTGATCTGGTAAACACTGAGCATCACTTAGGGCAAGAACTCAAACAGTGCTTGTTTCACCGTCTGAGGATGAATCAGGGGAATCTTACCAACATCTCTTCAGCTATCTGTATCATGGGCCTAGAGTAGACAGGATGAAGACTGGGAAATACCACAGTTCATGGATTATCCCATGACAACTGCTTTGTACACAAGTCTCTGAAAGACACGTGCATCAATAGAACAAAAGGTCAATACTAGGCTAAAGGTTCTTTTTTCCCCTTTTTGAAGCACCTCATGACACAGCAGATATTGGGATCTGCTGCCCTCCAGTGCATGCTTTCAGATGTCCTCTCTGCCAGAGGGCTGCATTTTGAGACCTCGAGAATTCTTAAGAAGCATTGAAAAAAAAGAAAAAAAATAGAGTGTTAATTTCTTCATTTATCTTATTTAAGATCTAAACTAATTGCTGAGACTTGTTTCTTAATTTTGCTGTTTTGTTCTGGCCATGTCAGAGTATTTCTACATCCAAGTAGAGTGTTCTAGTTGATTCTATGAAATTGGTTCTCTTCAATCAGCTCTTACTCTTTCATTTTCTATGAATATACACAGTGATTATATACATAACACAATACATATGGTAATGATATGCAAATAGTGTATATATCCCATTTCATATCTGCATTCTGCCTGTAATCCTTATCTTTTTGATTCTTACTGACACATCAGAGGTCTTTCTAGCATCCACTTTAAAAAGAAACAATGAAGACTTGCTATAGAAAGTATTTGCTCACTGCCTTGTACAGTTCTTTCAGAAATATTTATGTGTATTATTGAACATTTTTGAACAAGAAATGTATTTGAACACAATGTCATGCCAGGTCCTTGCAAAATCTGATTTGTGGGTTTTTTCAGCTCTCCAGATCACAATGGGACTTTGCATAAAAAATTAATTTGAGTTATACAGTCTTTCTCTTAAACAATGATGTACAATGATGTAAACGATCAGTACAATGGTGTTGATACTAAGGCAAACCGGTTTTGTTAAGATTTATGTGAGCAGGAAAAGTAGGCTGTAAAGACATTTCAAATATATACACATATTTCTAACTGAACAATGAAATTCGGTGATAATGAGGGGTCAACCTCAATGAGGGGTTAAATGAGGGGTTGTTTTAATTTACAAATTGAGTCTGTCCTGATTGTGAAGGGGAACCTTAAAATACAGATTCTGTGAGCTTATGTAATACCTTAAGAAATCTGGAAAATCTCATTATTTTCCTTATGAGTGGTTAACTTACGCATGAGATAATTTTTTACGATTTTGACCCTTTATTCCGTCTAGAAAGGCCAAAGCCCAAGAAAGGCAACCAGTTAGCCCAGTTTATCCCAACAGAGCGCCAAGTTTTATGATACCTGGGAGATGCTACGTACACGTGTGTATGTAACTCCATAACAAGATGTAGTCGAGCATGAAGAGATGAGGGAGAAAAAATCGCAATTGACGTTCTGATTAAAAAAAAAAAAGAAAATAAAAAATATATCCATCACAACTTGGTACCGCTTAGAGACATTTCTAAGCCTTGGTTCTGCCCCGTCGCTGCTAGCACTGCTCGCAGTCCTCCACCCTCAGCAGCTCCTCAGCCGCACGGCGGGACGGGCAGGACGGAATGGGCGCTCTCCGGCCCTCAGAGCGGCGGGACGAGAGCTCTCTGCCCCTCAGAGCTGCGGGACAGGAGCTCTCCGGCCCTCGGACTGGAGGCACGGGAAGAATGGGCGCTCTCCGGCCCTCAGAGCGGCGGGAC
>VXBI01005881.1:1085140-1192215 GCA_013397375.1 Toxostoma redivivum | reverse complement strand
CCTCAGGGGGAGCGGAGGCGGCGGGCGGCGGAGGCGGTGTCGGGGCGGTGAGTGAGTGTGGCGGCTCCGGCCGGGCCGAGGCGCTGCCCTCGGGGCCTGTCTCCCTCTCTCTGCCGAGCGCCTGCGGGGGAGGCGGCTCCCAGCCCCAACTCGGGGTGGCCGCGGTTGTTGTCCTGCAGAGCGGCCGGGCCGGGCCGGCCAACCCCGGCTGTGGGCGAGGGGCCTGCGGGTGAGGGGGGGCGGCGCCGGTGCCCGGCAGGTTCCGGCCTCCACACCCCCGGGAGTGCCGCAGGTTGGAAACACGTGTGGGTGGGAGCGCGAGTGCAGCACAGAGTGCCTACAGGGTAGAGCTGCTCTGCGAGGGGGAAAAAAAAAGCAAAAAAAACCCCACAACCTCATCCGGCTCCTTAATCCATATGGTAAAATTTATTTCTCCACACAGTTTGCTCCGTTTCTTGTAGATTATGGAAGAAGAAATGACAAAATGTTGACTACTATGATAAATCTTTCTCATACAGAAGGCTTTAAGTTCAGTGCCTTTGCCCAACTTCCCTGATTTTGGCAACAGTTCTCTTGGCTCAATAAGCCATCTGTTGCATATAGATGGTAGGAAAAAGAGTCCTGGAGAGCCCTCCACTGGTAAAATGGCACCTTTTCTTTCTCCAAGGCTTTAATCCTCTAGACAATAAGAAGAGACAGTCTTTCAAGGGCTTGACAGTATTTAGCTGAGGTTTAACATTTTCCAGGTTAAGCCCGACACAAATATATCAGGAATTATATTTACATTATTACATTACTGTGGTGGCAGACAGGCTTTCAGTGTTTCTAGTAATATTTATCACTGATGCTATTTGTTACCTGAAAAAATGCAGCAGCTTAAGGGGTCTGACCATGTTGTTCAAGCTCTGTGACATGGTTTTTTTTACAGATGAAATAACTGAAGCTCAAAAATGAAGGAACAGCAGCATTTGGCCTTTTGTTTCAAAGGAGAAAAATCAATTAATTACAAAATTGTAACTATTTATAAAATGCCCCAGAGGTTCAGCAGCATCCCCACATCAGGGTACTGTGTGAGCAGGAGTGACTGTGGGCAGCTGTGAATGGAGCAGAAGAGCCTACAACTCAGAGATTGTATCTATGCTAGAACAGTTACAAAGCACAGCATGAACTAAATGATTGTTGGTACACGGATGTATTCATTTATTTCCCATGACCAAGTCCAACTGTATCTTTCAGTCTAGTTTAAGTACCAAACCTGAGCTTCAACCCAATTAGCAACCAGAATATACCTTTCTATCCACTAAAAAACACTTGCTTCACTGATCTTTTTGGTAGCCTTGCTTGCTTCTCACTCCCCTAAAAAAATACAGGAAGCTGTAGGAGTAATAGTTTGTTATCCCTTTTCCTCTAACATGTTAATTTTCCTGTTTTCTCTATGGATATGCAAGCCTGAATTCCAGGAGGACTGACTACATGAATGCTTCAGAGCGCTGAAAATTAGAACAGGATGAAAATAATTCCTAATTTAGTTTCTAGGTTCAGCAGACATGACTTTTGGCCAAAATGCTGATGTCTGACTCCAAGATTGAAAAAATAAACATTAATAAGACTAAGAAAGAAATCAATATTACCTTTTAACTCCCCCACAAAGACCAGTGCATTTTCTGTGTTTGAAGAACCTTACAAATTTTGAAGAGAGTTGAAATGGGGTTTGCAGTACTTCTCTAGCTGCCTGGCATCGTGCAACTTCCCTGAACTGTAAGAAACTTTGTATCCTAATGATAAAAACTTAGCTTAGGATAATATAAACCATCTCATTGGTGTGCCTTACACATACTTGGTTGTGCTAAAACACATGCAGGGGTAATAATTGAGAGTACATTGTAAAAGGAATAATTCTTTTTGAGCCTGTGCCATGTCTTAACATGTCATATAAAATTATAGTGAGAATATGTGTGTTTGGAAAAAAAAGAATTGGCCTTGGTGGTTTTGTTTTGTTTTGGGGGGTTTTATTGAGATGTGTGTGGGAGAGTATCTGGTTAAATTAAGGGGGCCTTTCCCTTTACATCCTAGAGTAACTTAAGTGGAGGTATTCAGAGTTACAGATAAGAAAAGAGGCATTTTTGGAAATAAAACAAGTCCTAAAAGTACTTTATAGGAGGCTTTTACATTTAATGGCCAGTAGACTTGTCTCTGTTTTCACTGGAAATGTGTCACAAAGATAGAGAAGTGTTACATGACAGTGCCTGTTCTTCCTGTTCTTACTGAGAGTCTTCAGCAAAGTAGTTTTCATTATGTAGTTCCTCATAAAGTTTTCACAGTTTCTACATTTCTGTGATATTAAAGGTGGATATAATTTTTTCTTCAGGTATTTTAGACACTTGCAGAGATTGACCACGCCACAGTATACAGGTCTGCTGCTGCTCATGCAGTGTGGTGGTTTTGTGGGATTGCCTTGTGTCAAATAATAGTTCTGTTTTTTAGTGCATCATGGCACTAATGCTGGAAAATATTTACATCTGTCAGTAATTTTTCTTACTTGCAAGTTAGCTCTGCATGTAAGGCTTGCACATTTTTTGTTTAATTTTTCTATTTCTCACTACAAAGTGAAAGAGGCAAAGATATGCATGTTTGTGTCTCTGCATTAACTAAATCCTGCAAGTGTTCACAGCAGGCTGCAAGAGTTACACTGTCTTTGGTCTGACCCTGGGGAATAGCACCGATGTCATGGTCATGTTTGAAGATAGCATCAGTATGTTACACAAGTAGTTTTTGTAACCTTAAACAAGGGGAGAGATAGAGACCTTCATAATATTTTTGATTTTGCATAGTTATTCTCAAAGATAACCTTGAATATGCTAAGTGGTATTATTAGCAATCACTTAAAATGTATTTTCAGGTCTTTTTTAAACAAATGTAATTCTTCTGTGTCTTTCAGAGTATCTGCTGACTAGTGTCAAAGATTTACTTGCTGTTTACTTTTGTTAGTCCTCACACTAGCAGTTTCTTGTAAATGAACATCAGTTGCTTGCTTGCAGACTGCTAAATGCAGTGGGATTATGGGGATATTTTGAAAGTCTAATTGAGTTAGCCACAACTCAGTGCTGTGTGAGAAAGACACTAATTTCAGAAGTGAGACTGAGTTTGTAGCACTGAAATAAGAGAAAGGCAAAATGAAGCATACTTTTAAAACTTATGCATTGAGGCATCTTTAATTGGCCTTTTCTATTAGTTATTAAGTGTAAAGGACACTTTCTTGTTGGATTAAAAGCATTCTTCTTAATGAAAACATCATATTGTACTGTGCTATAAATTTACCTTTTTTCTGTCTATTCATGAGGCTCACATGGTATCATTTTAAGAGGCAACGACTCTCCTTTGTTTCTAATACAAATAGTATAGTTTTTTCTTTTTTTGTTCTCTTCCCCTTCTCAGGTAGCAAAGTCAGGGAGGAAACAAAAGTTATATACCCTTTAATGAATAAACTATGTAAAAAAAATTAATAATTTTACTGATGTGGCTATTGTGTTTCTGACATCAGATTTGTGGGTTACATGTTTCTGACACATTTCAGTCATTGTGGCAATGTAATCTTATGCCTATGTTTTAAAGTACCGTCTGGAAATAGTTGCCTGAAGTACCAGTTCTTCTTTTTTGGTAGTTGTTAATTAACAGGCCACATTTTCTCCAGTCTGTGAATGATCTGTTACTCTACACAAAGTGTCTTTTCTAGCTGTTTTCAGCCGTGGGAGATATTCAGTGTTTGCCAAGTCACTGTGACAAAACTTAGTATAGTTACATAAAGTTCATAGGCCTCCCTCTATAGTGTGACTGGTCATCTTAATATTCCTGATTTCACCATGCCTGATTTGGAACACTTGGAAATGGAGACCAGTTTCAAAGATGTGCAACTTTTAAAAAAACTTGGCTCTTTTTCTATTCTATATTACCAATTTTAATAGCGATTTTTATTACACAAACACATTTCCACAAGAATTTTAACAGAGACTTTGAAACTTGAATTGCATTTACTCTTAGCTGTTACTCAAAGAAAAGAAGATCAATGTTGTCAAATAAAGGAAACCTGCCTTTGGGATGACACTCAGAAACATTTTTCAGCCCTGTCAATTACAGAGTTTCATACTCTGTGTTTACAACTGTTACAAGGTAATAATTTAGTAGCTCTTGCTTAATTGAAACAGAATCACTGGGGGGGTGGGGGGGGAAGGAGAGGATCTTAAAATTGCTTTAGTGATGTGTACAAACTCCTTCCTAGAATCTGGAAGGTTTTTCAGGTCACTTATTTATTATGCAGGCATGTTCCTTGCTTCACGAAACTTCTGTTGCCGTGGCATTAGAAACTGCCAACTAAGAACAGATTTGCTTTCCAGATCCGTCAAATATTCCACCTCTGCAGTAAGTATTCCTTCAGCTCCATAGAGAAAACTATTTCATGCAATGTTTTTGAGATGTACTAATTTTGCAATATTGCAAATATATATGCTTTAGCTGTGTTTTATTTCTTGTTATAGATAAAAACATTTGCTATCAAAACCAAAATAAGGTATTTGAATCAGTCAAATATTAACCACACTAGCGTAAAAGAATTTGGTGATTATTGCTTTGTGTATCCTTTTTAGTCTTTAAAGTCACAACTAGCACATATCGCACCAGAAAGATTGCCTAGCTTTTAGAGAGAAGTTTGAGATACAGGAGACAGGTTCAATCTCAGCTTTATCACAGGCTTTTGGTAAGACAATTTATTTCTTTTTATCTCAATTTTCCTCCAATGATATGAGAGTAATGATGCTTCTTGATGGTGCAATAACAAAGGGCCTATAAGTACCTTAATTTTATATAGAATCTTCTCAATTTCCCAGTTTAACTACTTATAAGATTGTGCAACTTCATTTTAAGTCTTCCAGTTTTGTTGAGAGAAAACAGCTTTACAACCTAGCAGGCAGCTGGTTGGCACTCTGCATTCCATATAGAACACTGGAATGTAAATTATGTTACCAGTTCATCTAGTCAACAAATTGGGTCAACTAAGGCGCATGACAAATCCTTCAAAACAGATGCTTGAATCATTATACAGGAAAGTTGTAACATAGTTTGCCCATATGAGAAGTTTCTTTTAGTGTGCAAGCCACTTTGTAGGTCAGCTTTTGCCTGAGTCAGTTTTTCATATGCTGTGTGTATTTATATTCTATTTGAGTTGAATATTCACATTAAATGTCCTCAAATTTAATACTGGTTGTTTTGTTTTGTTTTTAATTTTTAATTTTCTTAAGATCTTGGAATAAATTGTAGCTCTTGACAGTGTATTCTACAATTTATTTATGTGCCATGTCGGAGTGTTTGCTTCCAACCTTATTGAACTTATTTACAAGTTTCTCTGAATTAAGAAAAAAGATAAATACAAGCAGCATCTGGCTTTCTATCAGGTGCTTCCCTGGTTAGAAAGTGTTAGGGAAAGTAGGAGGTCAGTCAGAGCTTGATGAAGACCTTTGTCTCCTACTTAACACTCATCTTTGACTCCTGAAAATCCTAGCCCTGCACCTAGAAATGGATTGGAGATTATCAGGTGATGACATAACTGGACTAAAAGAAAAAAGAGTCTTAAGATTTGACATGACCTTCTGGAAAAAAGAATGCCAATGAAGGTTTCATTTTAAAATCTCAGTTAATTAGTTGGCTTCCCCAAAGTAGTAAGATTGACCTGAATGGCACTGTAATCTGAATCTGTGAAAACCTGAAAACTAATGCTAGTCCTGCTATTCTGTTTTAAAACTAGTTCCAAGACATAAGAAAGAAAGAAATAGAAATACTTGAAAGAAATAGAAAGACTTGAATTGTTAAATATTTAAACCTATATAGTATGGAACAGTAAGGTGAAGGCTTATTTTATTGTCAATTCATTTTTAGCTAGGGAAGGTTACTCAGTGCAGTTAAGATTTACGTTATGGTTAATTATAAAAGTCCTGCAGTTGATAAGCCTTTAGCTTTTAGCAAATTGAAACAATTTAACGAGAGGCAGTGCATGGAACAAATTTACTCATGGCAGCATACAGAATTCTCATTGTTAATCAGCAAGATTCAAGGGGAGTCTTATTCCTCCAAGAAGAAATCTAGCATGTAAAAAAAGATGTGTGTGTTAGTGTAACTATTACCTGTGTTGTTTGTATTTTTAAAGTACAGCCAAACATTAATCATAGTTACCAAAATGTACACTGTAAAATTGGATTAATCATTAATCTTCTAAACAACATGTGTGTTTTTAAATAAATGCAATACAGATTACCTCACCAGGACTCTCCCTTAACTCCCTCTTGTTCTGTGTTAAGAAATCTGATTTGACTTGTCTAGTTATCTTAAAGGTTTTCTTCCTGAGGACAACTAAAAGGTGTTTTGTGTTTGATTCCTCTGGTGTTCGTGTCACACAGATGAGTTCAGAATCAGATCTGTTGAGAACACATAGGAGCAGAGAAGATTCTGTTTAATTTTGTATCTTCCCATTCTTCATATCACAACATATGAGATGGCTTCATTACTGTAAGCAGGTTGAGTGCAAGTATGTACCTGCTGCAGACTGTGTCTACTAGGAATCATTTCTATGGATTCAAAGTTGAAACTTTAAATGTAATGGTAATACAGACATTTTCATTTCAGAGTATGCTGGCTAGAATATGATTTTTGAATCTTTCTGGTAATAATAAGAGCTGACAGTGGTAAAGTAACTAAAAATCTGTAGCTTGACTCAAAGAAACAGGAGTGTCTGGAGTGCTGAAGGACTATGTAATTTCTATGTAGTTTTTTTTTTCTGGTATCAAGCTAGCTTGCAAAGATAAATATGAACTTGCACTTTTTTTGCTTGCACATAGAAATAAATTTGGGTTTCTTTTTCCCAAATTCCTTTCCATTTTTAGCTTAAAAATATCACAACTATCAGTAGGGTTTTCTCTGCCTCCACATAGAGTAGTCATTACAAACCTATTTTACAGAAGTTTTCCAATACCTAATTTAAGGTCTGAATATACAGAAAAAAAACATATTCTGATGTGGTTTTGCTGTGCTCTAAGGTAGATACTTTAAAGTTTAAAAAATCTTAATGAAAAAAGGAAATATCTTTGCTATTTTCTTCTTACCCATCAATTTAACAAATAAAATTACGTTGCAAATGCATACTTTCCAAACTGGATTGAGCAGGAATTGAACTAGAAATAGCATAGTCTTTAAGATGTTAGCAAATAGTAGAAAAGAAAAAGAAAGTATATACACTAATTTTTTTTCTTTTAAGATCGTCTTTTGAAGCTATTGAGCTAAATTATGCCCCTCCTCCATCCTTGCTGAAAGTTTAATGTATTTAGATAATGATGAATGAGAATTTAGAAGGTTTTTGTGTATTTTCTTGTTAGTCTGAATTCAAGCTATTATGGAAGCTTTAGTGAAAGAACATGTCTATAATTTTGTGTAACTACCAAATTCAGCTGGCAATGGTATATTTGAGAAAGAGTGAATGAGGGTTTTCATGCTGAATCCAACAATATCATACTTTGTGTTTCTTAACAAAACCCTTCTGTCTGTATATTTAAATCTTACAGACAATGCCCTTCAGACACAAAAATACAAGACGAATTGAAGGCCTTGATAGCAATGTGTGGTAAGTAAGAGGAAATTATCAGCAAATTTCAGAAAATGTCCTTGGCTGATGTATTTTCTTTCCAAAAAGATAATTATTGCCAATAATAAGGTACATGGTAGTTGTTACTCAGCTGGAATATATTTGGCACATGTTTAGAAGCAGTGAATTAAATTCAATTAAAGGTATGATTAATTGTTATTTTTGAGCTATAAATATTAGGCTTGGGCTTCCCTTCATTTATTAATGTAAGACAAGTATAACTCATGGGCATGGTAGCATAGCTGATTTTCAAATTTAAATGTTAATTCTGTTGAGTAATGTATTTCAATTACATCTGATTTGTGTTTATCAAACAGGTCAGATTTTTTAAAGCCATTATACTTGTTTTATAATTTAGCTCATTATTTTTAATACATCTTTTTCTAGGTATAAATTGGTCTTAAAGCAATATTGCCATCACTAATAAATATGGAATTTTCTTAGTTGGTGAAAAGACTATTTTGGGCTTACCTTAGCTTATATGGGTATGTTGCATTAGTTTTGTATGTATACACAAGACGTTTTGATTATTCAGCCTCAAGCTAATTTTTAGCAATATATACTCATTTTTGACAGAACTGTGATACTATGTAGGGAGGGTTGTGATGGGGAAAGAGTTGCTTTGTTTTGTTTTTTAAATCTTGTTAACATTTCAGTAGGGAGGAAAGAGTATAATGTAAAGCTGACCTGTGAAGGGAGGAAGGAAAAATTGTTCAAGGATCCTGCAGGCTCCTAGGAACAGTTAATAGGCAGCCTGAAACAGTCTGTTGCCTAAAATTACTTTAAAAAGTTATAGCGCTCTGAGGTGACTGGGTAGTTTAAAGGACACCTTCAATTGAGAGATTTTAACCTTTAAGACATTTAATGTGCCTGGTATTCAGTTTCTGCCTATATCC
Organism: Toxostoma redivivum; assembly: GCA_013397375.1. Taxonomy (NCBI): domain Eukaryota; kingdom Metazoa; phylum Chordata; class Aves; order Passeriformes; family Mimidae; genus Toxostoma; species Toxostoma redivivum. The sequence continues at coordinate 1,183,638 of VXBI01005881.1, read as the reverse complement.
AGAGTAACTGTGTGTTTGTGTATCTGCACATCTGAGCACTTCTGGCAGAAAAGTTATTCTGTGCATGCAGAACACCAGCCTTTTCTTGGATGCCCTCTGACTCCTGTGGTCACTTAAATTATTTCAGCCCTCAGCTCTCCATATGAGCATTCTACTTAAACCTGTTCCCAATGCTGTAAATTTGGCAAAATTAAATACTTTTGTTTTGCCTTCTTATGCTAATGAATAAAAAGATAATTTATCTGGTATGTTAACTTTAAGATGTTTTTCCCTCCAGGGTTGAATTTACAAAAGTGGCAGCAGATCCCTCAATTGTTAATCTTGGTCAAGGCCTTCCCGATATATCCCCTCCCAGCTATGTTAAAGAAGCACTGGCAAAGGTAGCAGCAGTTGACAGACTGAACCAGTACACCCGAGGCTTTGTAAGTATTGTGGAACTCCAGGACCAAAGTTCAGTGGAAAATGTGCCACAGGAAGAAAAAAAGGCTTTAAATTAGTTTCATCTATAGATGATAGTCTTATGTCCCAAATTAAGTTGATCTAGTAGCCTTATCTGTTGCTAATGAACTTCTTCTGTGTAGGCTTCTTTGAGGCAGAATCCTTCAGCAAGAGCAAAATGGTAGAGCAGGTCTGGGATAGACTGTCTCTGAGGAGTTGATTCAGTTTAAAGACTGTAGGTTATACATTTACATCTGACTTTGGTCAGTGGGAACATGAATCAGACAGTACAATGGGAGAATGAGAAAGAAGTACTTCATATCACTGAGACAGCACATCTAGGATCAAGAAGAGATTTACCCACAGAACTTAGTAGGTTTCAGTGGAGACTAGGAAGGGATGAAAGCAGGAAGTTTTTGTCCCTGGAATATATTCATTACCCATTCTGTAAGCAGGCTTTTAGAGTTTATGTCTTGAGCTGGGTGTGAGTATGTGGCATTTATCATTGTCCAAGGCAGGGTATTCTAGAGGACTATTACTGTTTTAGTATGACCACTTCCTTGTTTGGTTTGTCTGTCTTCTGTTTTGTGATAAACTGTATTGCCCAAATGAGAATCAAGTGCCAGGACTGCTACAAGACCCTCAGGAGTCTATCAAGTATTTTTCTAGCTTACCATTTGCAAGGGGGGCAGAAAAGCATTGTATAGACCAGTAGGCCAGAAACTGTGTTGGTAGTTGTGGCATCATTGTGTGCATATTTCACCATAATTTTTGCCTATTCTCTGAGAGTCTGCATACATTAGAAATGATGGGGAGCAGCAGTGGCCAGCACTTCCCTAAAGGACAAGCTGTCACAGTGAGCAGAGTGGAGGTCTGGGCAGCTGTGCCCTGGGGAGCAAGGCATGCCCAGAGATACTGGCTGTGGCAGCTCAGCTCACCTGAGATCAAGCCAGGAAGTCAATCCACAGGAATGCTAAGCACAGTCAGACATAACCCAGTCATCACTGGGCAGGTTCTGGGTGACATAGCAGCTCTAAGGTCAAGCCACAAAAATGAACAGAGACCTTTAGCTATGTACAAAAATACACACAAATGATGTCCTGAATTAAATGAACTTCTGAGCTAAGCATTAGTATGTTCATCACCCACAATAAGGTGTCTGAAAAGTCTTTGCTCACCAAGCAGACAGGGTTTTGGAGGACCCTTGGCACAGTGTACAAGGTCAAAGAAAACATGGGAGGCAGTCTTGTCTGGTTGGTGTACTGTTAACAGACTTTACCAGCTACTAAGAAAATCATTATCTCAGGCTGAAATCACACCAAATCTACCTTCTTACAAATATTTGCAGACTGATTCTGTAAAAATATACGCAAATAAAGCATAATTTTCCTAATGCATGCAATTATTCTGCATTTACTTCTGTCACTTTGTTCTTTATATCCAAATGGTTTGATAATTCCCATGATAATTATGGATATTGGCAGATATACTGCAGATAGTAATAAAAGAGGAATTTTTACTAACATTCCCATCTTCAACCTTTGTACTTCATCTGCAAACTTCTGCATTTCTAAGGTTTTTGAGCACAAGTATTTGTGGTAGCACACGTGGAAGGGATGAGAATGAATGATGGCCATCCGTCTGATAATTGAGGCATTGTCTCAGGTAACCTCGGAGCTCTCAACGAGTGCAAGACTCTACGGTCTCGTGCTCGTAGAGTGGCCTGATGTGGCTTGGATGCTGCAGCATTCCTGTCTTGCTGACTGGCCCATGGCAAGAAATGGCTGTCATTTGAATCAGCAATGATTTGTAAGCCTTTCTTTATGGTAATGTTTTTGTTTACAGAAGGGTTCCTGATTTAATGCCTTGTGTGTCGAGATACAATGTTTAATATTTGAGATTATTTTTGTTGCCTTGTTGCATTTTCTCAAGCAGCTGTTTTCTGCTTCTACCAGGTATCCCAAAAGAAAAAATATTTTAAAGTAGGAATCCTGCAGTTTCCCTGAAGAAACAGAATTGTGCCTTCTTATTTCCATATTGTATATGATCTTTGTTGTATGTTTGTTTTCTTTTTATTTGTACATTCTGAGAAGAACATGTTAACTGCCATGTCCCTGGAGGAGACACGAATGGTGAATGGTACTCTGAGATTTGGGATGTGACTATATTAATAAATATTTTGATCACATGTGCTATTTATCAGCAATATATAAATACAATAAAAAGATTTTCCTTGCACCAAGTACTTTTAGTTGAAAGATAAGGAAGGAAACAGAAGGAGCTGAAAGAGACTCAAAAGGAGGTGGGGGTGAATTGGTGTCAGAGTATTCCCTTCTCTCTTTCTGTCTCTTGTCCTAGCTCTGCTATAGGCTATCTGGAACTACTCTGAGATGTGATAATATGAAAGAAATTAAAAAGCATTTAGAGTAAAAGAATAAAAATAATTTCTAAGTAGATACAAATAAATTGAGAACACTTTTCTTTCCAAGTGTGCAAAAAGTTTAAACCCTGCTACCTGTTAACAGCCATTAACACTGAGGGCTAATGCTGTATTTTTCTATTTCAAAATGTAATAGTTTGATACTCATGGGAAAAAGCCTAAACATAGGCTTTATACTTTGTCAGGAACACTCCAATCATTTTTTTTTTTTTTTTTTTTTTTGTTTTGTTTTGAGCAGGGACATCCGTCACTGGTGAAAGCCTTGTCTCAAGTCTATGAGAAAGTTTGTGGAAGAAAGATTGATCCTCTCACAGATATCCTGGTGACTGTGGGAGCTTATGGATCTCTGTTTAGTACGATACAGGCACTAATTGAGGAGGGAGATGAAGTAAGTTTTTACTGGAAATATTCACACACACGAGAATATTTCTCTTTCTTATTTGTCTACTTCTAATTATAAGTTAATGTTGGGGCTTATTTCTGTCCCCATTGGTTTGATTTTTTACAGTTGTACATCTGACTTATGGTTTAAGTAGCTGTGATTAGAAAACTATCCTCTGGATGTCTTTCTATCATTCACCAATTTACAAACATCTTTTTTCACACTTAGGGTATCTCTGGCAGTTTCTTTGTTACTGTTAAGTGACACAATACACAATGATTTCTTATTTCAGAAAAGATGTAGGCTGTTGCCTGCAACAGACAACTAAGGGTGGCACAAAGAATTGTTGGTGTTTGGGTAACCGTTGTGTATCAGGTTCTGTTTTGGGCCATTGCATGGTGGCAGCACAGGTAGCAGAAAAGCTTGTTAGCTTACTGTACTAGCTGTGATGACTCAGCTCTTCACTATTACTGATGTCTGCCTTCTTGACAATGATATTAAAAGTAATTTTACAGGAATATTTCTATCCATAGTAGACAAAACCTTTTTGTGTTGTCATATATTTTGCTTTCAGTATTTTTTTGTTTCACTTGTATATTGTATTCTCATCTTGCTTTTATGCTGCTCTGATAGTCATGTCTCTTGTTCAGAATAGTTATCTTAACCTTTGCTTTTGCTGTTTTTTGTTTGTTTGGTTGGTTTGGTTTTTTTTTGTTGTTGGGGGTTTTTTGTGTGTTTTTTTTTTGTTTTTTTGTTTGTTTGTTTGTTTGCTTGCTTTGTTTTAATATTGTCTAGCCTCGGTGCAGTTTTTCTTGAGTTTGCCCTCTTTCTTCACCTGAGAATTTTCGTCTGATAAAATTTGAGGACTTAGCTGTTCTGAGATTTCTATATACTTTGAGATCTTGGAATTTCATGGGCATAATTAGAGCAGCTAATTTCCCATCTTTGCATCTTTGCCTTGCACCTTCAAATATGTGTGTAGGACTCTAACATTTTTCTTATTATAACTCAATGGTTATAATGTGTAACTATAGAAAAACAGCCTCTGTGTGTTGTAAGAAATGAGTAGGGCTTATCATACTTAGCCTGAGGGCATTATTGTGTTGTGCTCTAAAAGGAAGAATATTCTGCAATGTTATAACATTAAACCTGGAGTGTCAGAAACATTATTAAGTTATGGCACCAAGGTAAATGTGGAAATATGATGACATCATGCACGGTAAACTCTTTGTTTCTGATACTGATGATTGTCATTTCAGGTAATAATAATAGAGCCATTTTATGACTGTTACGAGCCAATGGTAAAGATGGCGGGTGCAAAGCCTGTTTTTATCCCACTAAGATGCGTGAGTAACTCTAAAAATAACGAATTATATAAAGTTTCTCATCCATATTCAGTACAGTTTGATGAACCCCTATGTGATTCTTTTCTGTATAATTTTTCATAATATTAAATTACATAAAAATGAGATAGATTGCTATAGTGCAAGTCTGAGACAATGATAATCCAAAAAGAGAATATTTTATTAGTGTTGGAGAAGGTGAAACAATGTTTCTTATTTCCTTTAATTTGTGTATTCTTAAAGCTGATTAAAACTGCTTTCTTCAGTTTTCACTGCAAATTATGGAAGGGGGATCCATGTATCAGTGCAAGTTCTCTGTCAGTTGGTTTTCAGAAGATTTGGTTCCTGAACCCTGCAGCAATTCCTATAATGACAGAATACAGTTTATTTTCCAAAATATGCTTGCTAAATAAGGATCATGTACTAGATATATTTGCTATACATACAAGAAATACTGTTTCTTTTATTTTTAAATAGGCTATAGGTTAATTATCAAATTGTTACTGCTGGCATTATGTCCACAGCTTGCAAGGGTTGTTCTGTATGCCAATTGTGCCTTGTGCAACTGTCAGCCTTGCATGTGAAGAGCTGATGTGCTCTTTGGGCAGGACTCTTGCAGGAACACCATGAAATCAGAACAGCACAAGAGTGACAAAATCTCCAGGACTACAGTGGGAGTAGATGAGACTGTTCCTCTGGATGCCCACTTTCTAGGGATGTTTTGAATGATGGGGCACCTCCAAGTATTTTCTGTTTCACACGCTTATTTTTGGTCTGGCCCTCTCCCAGTCATTGCAGGTGTCAGAAGGGTAGTGTGGCCATGCTCCCTGTCTTTTGCACCAGCCGGCCCAAAATTCTTAACCATTTGGAATACCTCAGGGATACTTGTATCGTGTAGTATATAAACTCTAGAGACTCAGTAGAGCAGATTTTTAACTCTTTGGCCATTTTCATTAGTTTAAGGAGGAGGAAAAGACCTTGAATCCCCAGTGGTGATCAGTCTTTTCAGTCAAGCAAGCACACACATGCTCTACTGTCTGGCAAGGCTGTAAACTCTCCTGCTATGTGACTGGGCTTTCTGCATTACACACTGTATTAATCAGCATGTGCAACAAGATCCTGGAAACCAATTCCTGCAGGGGCTTTCAGACAGACAGTGGCCAGGAGAGGACAGCCACTGTCATAACAGTTTACCTCTTCTTAGAACAACCCTCTCTCAGGTGAGCAAGACAGATTGGATAGGTTGTTACATATGGTTACGAAAGTGTTTGAGGGTGATAAGTTGAGCAGCTCTCTTTAGACTGCAACATGTATTAAAGTCATGTGTACATTTATTGTGGTTTTGTTTCTTGTGTTTTTTTTAGAAAAATGAGGGAAACACTGCATCTAGTGCTGATTGGGTCTTAGATCCTGCTGAACTTGCAAATAAATTTAATTCCAAAACAAAAGCAATTATTCTGAATACCCCACACAACCCGATAGGCAAGGTAAGAATCCTGCTTTAACACCACCTTAATTTCAAAGAATGCCTTAAGTACTATGATTAATGCATTTTCCTTTACTTTTTCTGAATCCCAGGTTTTTACCCGAGAAGAGCTCCAAGTAATAGCTGATCTCTGTATTAAACATGACACTCTGTGCATCAGCGATGAGGTGTATGAATGGCTGGTGTATAAAGGGAATAAACACATTAAAATAGGTACTAATTTTTTGTGGCATCTTAAAAGTGGTTGTGGAATGATGCTGTGAACTTGCCTCCCTATGACAATGCTTGCTGGAAGAAGCTCAAACTTCAAGCTTTGAAATTTTTCAATGTTTAGGCTCTAAGGAGGAGAGCCCCTCACTTTTCTAAAAAGTATTTTAAAGAATAATTTCCAAATAGAATTTCCAAAACTCTTAAATTACTTTGGAGCAGATAGAAACCAGTGGGACTGGTGCTTGTAAGCCAGTTATGATCATATGAATTTGCCATCCTTACTCAGCTACTTTGTTGGCCATGACAAGTATAGCTGCTGTTACTGTATGTGTATTTTACAGTGCTTTGCTGAAGAAAAATAGAAGGAACAGGAATTAGACCTTCCTTCTCCAAGCTTTGTAGAGATAATCAATGAGAGAAATGGACAAGGAAGAATACAATTATTTTTGCTCCACTAATTATAAAAACTAAAAAATAGCATAAAGGTCATTATGGAGATAGTGCATGAGCACTGTCCCTCCGAAGGATGGAGACAGGGTTAAATACTGGACATTGAATTCAGTGAAATAAGTCCTGTAAGTGCAGGAAAGACTATGAAAGCCTGTTAAATCATCAGGTAGTGTTGCTACAGGGGTAAAGCACCATTGCAAGAACAAACCGGAGAAACAATGATGCCAGGTTCCTGATCCTCTTATTTTACTTGATCCAAGTTTCACTGAAGTTAGTGGAATCACTCCCACTGCCTCAGGACAATTTAACCTAGAGTAGGTTACTGAACTCCTTTGCCAGTTCTATAATGCTACAGCATGTATTTCTGTGAAAGTTTCTAGTCTGGTGACCTCAGGTTGGCTGTGCTGATGTATTTGAGCAGTCCGAAACTTCCTTCTCATATGTACAGATATTTTATTTCTGATCATAGCATGATCTACCTGTTCTTGCATGAACTACCTGTTTTGATGTATTTATTGTTGTATTGAAGGCACCTTTCAGTCATGTGCAATAGAGGTATATAGTTAAGATTAAACAATGAAATCAAGACATTTAAGTACAATTTAGACATGATAAGACTTACTTGTTTTCCTGACTCTGCCACTGGTTAAATGCAGAATAATTTTGCTTCTAGGTTTCAATTCCGTATTTGTAGAGTGACAATAAAATCCATTGGTGAGGGCTACATCAGTATGAAAATTGATTCTTATGAGTAATAGAAAGCAAATTATATCTAAATGACCTTGCAATAATTGTTAGGTCAGCTGCACAGTTGCTGATCATCCAGCTGCAGTACATTGATTGCATTGGCCATGCATAGGCTGTGAGTCTGTGTTTGAGGGTGACGTAATTCCATGGCTGTTGTGGTTGCCTTGATAGCGATATTATCAAATATCAAATACTGATTGCTATCAAAGACTTTCAGACATGGAAGGACGACAACATTCTGGGCACATTTGTGTCATAGTAATCTGAGCCACTGCATCCTAACAGGTTACCGAACAGTAACTAATTGTGTGTCCCAGTTGCAAAGTGAAGTCAGTTAGATTAAAGATTTCTATGTGGGCTTAACAGGTATTTCATGGCCTTAGCATTTCATGCAAGGCTGTATTCAGAATCAATTCTCTGTGTGTGATGTAAGATAATCCCTTTTCCTTTTCAACGGTAGCAGGTCCAAACACATTGTCAGCTATACTTCATCTTATGGACAAGTGCTGAATTCTTATGATGCAGTAACTCCATTGTCATAACCTTCTTAATGCTTCAAGCCAAAACATTTCCAGTTGAACAAAAAGCATTCTGTAATTTAGCATAAAATGTAAAAATACTGTATGAAGAAAAAGCAAATTAAAACCCAGAAAGTTAGTCAACTAGGTTTAGGTACAGTTTCTCTGACAGATCCCATGATATCATCTTTAGTGTTAAAAGTACTGTAGAACTTTCACAGTAATACTGTAAACAATAACATTATTTCAGTGAAAGAAACAGGCTCTGCTCTTTTTTTACTTAAGCTTCTCATTTTCCTTATTACTTTCAAGTCTACAAAAATAGAGTGTGCTATTTCCCTATTTATAAACTCTTGTGTTTCCATAATAACCTCTACATATTCTATCAGTGCAGTGACAATTTTTTTTTTTTTTGGTGGGAGATACAAAATGGATATTGCATCAATTTACAGGATCTGATAGTTGTTCCTTGATACAATTTAGCAGGGGTTGCTAGCCACAGATCATAAAATTAATACAGTCTTTGTGCTGTCACTGAAGCAGTTTTCTGTAGTGTAGAACACTTCATCATGTTTCCCACCATCTAACTTCTGTAAAATGTGGACCTCCTCTGCATAATGATTAGGGTTGCACTGACAGATTTAGAGATTGCACTTCATAACTGAGGATTCTGAACAAGCCACTCAATGAGCTGAGTACCATCCCAGGTAACAGGCTTATTATATGTTGGTTTGCACTTCATTAGTTTTTAAATTGTAGTCAGACTTGGCTATGGTGTCATATGATATCATATATGGTTGCCAAGTGGCATGAGGAAATTTCCCTCTCTATTTAAAACTTGTTTGTAAAAGCAATGGAACTGATTCTTTCTTTGTGCCCTTGTACTCCTATTGTTTGAAATGTTGTCACATTCTATCTCCAAGGTTGAATTCCTCTGACTATGTGGAAAATCAGGCTTGCTAGAGCCCATTAGCTTTGAAAGACAATTCTGTGAGAGCCAGTTTGGGTGCCTCTAGGAAGTAATCTATACTCATGGCCTAGCTTGGTAGCAGATATATCTGTTCAAACTTTTTCTTTTCAAGGTTATCACAGAGGAGTTGAGTAGTTGAGTATGGGCAGGCTAATAGGAAAACCAGTTTCTTTCATGCTTTTTGGTTTCTCTTGGTAAGTTTGCTGAAGAAATTACATGTTTTCAAATAACTGAAAGAATTACACCATGTCTAATGCCAATAACTGCTGCAAAAACTTCCTGTGAAATTCAGGGGTTTAATTTGGAAAATCTTTGTTCATTTATCTCACTAGAGAGGGGATTTAACAATTGACAGATTCATTGGTAGTGGTTCTAGTATACAAATGAGGTGAAGACAGATGTTGGTGACTACTGTAATTGCAACCTTGTCTGACTGTGTGTCAGACTTATATGTGTCTGGATTTATTTGTTTCACTTGAAATTATTTAAGTTAGAGTTCAAACAGAACTTTGCAGAAGCTGTATAGAGAAAAAAAATTTGCAAACTACAGGAAGAGACCTTTGCTCTGTCATCTTCTTGGAAAGGAAACAAAGGATTTTGGTCTCCTATCAGATACAGCTGCAAAGACAGAGACAGGACTCTGTGAGTCCCTTAATACTTGCAGATATTTTAGCTAACTGCTATTGTCAGTCTGTCTCAGGGCCTGTTCAAATTGTACAATACAGCATAATTTATTTACTCATTCTGCTAGTTTTCTGGTGTTTTGTTGTTTGGTTCTGGCTTAGAAGACTTAGTAATTATTTTTTTTCCTGATGTCTGAGACAGCCAGTGACACTGAACTGGACAATTCTCGTAAAGCAGGTTGCAGTACCTGAGTTAATGTTGTGTATAGTACTATTAGCAGGCATCAGAAATAATCTGTCCTGGGGTGAATGGGTAGCCTTAGATAATATTTTTCTTATGGATAATTGTGCATTTTTGCTGAGGATAACTAACATGTAGTTTTCAAAGTGTACCTTTTTTTTCCATCTCTTCTTTCTCCTTTCATTAATCTCTACCTTTTTTTCATGCTAAAAAGCACTGGCCCATATGTCCTTTCTCATTTGTTACAATTGCTATAATTTTAGAACATTCTCGTTTGCTTAAGATGCAAAATACAGCTCTGAGCTATGGCCAGTGCAGTTCTTCGAACTACATAGAATATGTGAGTGCACCTGTACCAAATTAATTTTATTTTATGTACAGCTATGTTGCCAGGTATGTGGGAAAGAACAATATCTATAGGAAGTGCTGGGAAAACATACAGTGTAACTGGCTGGAAGGTAAGAAGAATAAATATAAATAATTTAAGTCATAGAAATAACATAATGCATTTTTTACTCTAAAAACACCTCTGTTTTTCTGACCTGTGTTCTGAAAGTTTCTGGCAAACCTTCATGTCTCCAAAATGTAATAATACCATTCAATTAGAACAATTTACTTGTCTTTAACACCAATGTCTTAATTATCTTCTTGTCTCTTAATTGATAAACTCTTGTGAGTATAAATTACTAAAAAATCCACCACAGTATGATTTGTTCAAAATCTGTAAAGATTCTTGGAAAAAACATGGATATTATGATATCCATAAAACTTCTCAGTTTTTACATCTTGACTTTGAAATACGTATCAGAAAGGGAAAAAAAATAAATTTGGTAAATAAATTCTTCTTCATTACCTGTGTTCAAACTGAACCACAGCATATATGATTTAGTAGTCAGCTTTTGCTTTATATTTAAACTGGCTTTGACACAGGACCTTAAGAGATGGAAAGGTTCTAAACCAATCAGAAATAACATTCCTAATAAATGTTCCATTTGATTTCTAACCCTTGTTATATGAAGAGTTAAAAGTTTGCTCAGTATCCCTATGATAGGGATAAGGGAAACCATAACTGTTGTCTCAAATCTACCATTTTTTAAATGTATCATACACCAAACTTTGTGTATACCATCATTTTCTTAACAATTTATCAAAAAAAATTCCTTAAAATAGAAAAACTTGAGACATTGGCTAATATTTAGTATTTGTTATCTTTTAGTAACACCACTGCCTGCAAGTATAATGTGTGTACGCTTTCCTCCCTTAGCTTGGTTGGTCCATTGGTCCTGAGTACCTCATTAAGCATTTGCAAGTTGTTCACCAAAATACACTCTATACTTGCCCAACTCCATTACAGGTAGGTACAGGTGGGGCAAAGGAGATTGTTTTCTGGTGTGAAAAAACTGTTGGCCTCATGTAATAAAGAAATAATCACAGCAATGGATTTTTAGTTGTAAAAATACATATTCTAGGGTATGAGAAGAGGAAACCAATTTGATTAGCTCACCAGTCATGAAAAACAACAAAAAAGAGTCCTAGAGATCCTTTCATCTTTCACCTACAAACTACTTCTTGCATAAAACATTACAATCTTAATGGTTACCTAGCAAATATAAGTGAAAGCTCTGTCTACTAGTGCCTACTATTCTATGGTACATTTTATCAAGCAATTAAATTTAACTTCAATTCAGATTGTAAGCCCTTGTGTCAAGGGCTCTGACTTCTTTATATGATTAGTGCCTAGCAAAAGATTGGGTGTTTTGGGTATTGTCGCAGCACAAGTGTAACAAAGTCGCAAACAGATTACAGATGTAGCTTGTGTAATTTGTATGGTGATTTGCTTCATAAGGGCTAGGATTCAACAAAAATCCACTATTTCAGCAGGAAATGAGAGTATCTGTGAGTTTACTGGATGTTAATGAGTATTTTGGACCTTATGTTTTCAGGAGGCTTTGGCACAGGCGTTTTGGATAGACTATAAGCGCATGGATGACCCAGAGTGCTATTTTTATTCCTTGTCTCGAGAGCTGGAAAGCAAGCGTGATCGGATGGCTCAGCTACTGAAAGAGGCTGGACTAAAGCCTGTCATTCCAGATGGAGGATACTTCATGATTGTTGATGTTTCCACATTAAGTCAGTATAAAGTTTATTAAAGAGTGTGTGGAAAGTAAATTTGGTTAATCAGAAAATGCAGCTTTCATTTTAAACTATATTCTCATCTCACGTGTGCACAACATTGCCAGGAGTACTAACTGGGATTGAAATTTTCAGTTTCACCTTAGCTGGTAAGGTCGATTTTATGAGCTTCAGCAAAGCATTTGGGATCCTAACTTGCTGTCCATGTTTTACAAAGCTTTGACAAATTTTTTAGAGAGGATAAAAGAGGTAGATAAACATTCGTATTTTCAAAATGTCTATGATTATGAAAATGTTTGAGAGTCAAGCACCTGGATAATATCCTGAGTTCATACCATTTGTATTTTCCTCTTTCTCATTTTTTTTGTTTGTTTCTTTGTTTTTCCTAATCTGAAGTCATACACTGAAGGCTCTTTGAAGCATTCTGATCTCTAAACACTGTAAAATGCTACCAGTATTTACAAACCATTTGAAAATTCAGGTTATGGTAGCTTCAGAGGAAGAATTCCCACAGGGGAATGGTTTTTTTAGTTCCACATTTTTTCTCTAACTGGTTTAAATAGCATTTGTCATTCAGACAGAAATGTTTAAACACCGAAGGATATCACAGTTTAATCATGTATCAGGAAGTTTTAGGTACCCCGGTTTCACAGGTGAGAAAACTGCATTTTCAGGGATTATTGCTGTCCATGCAATAAATGCATTCTTCAGTACCCTCCATAGCCCTGAACTTCTGGGCCCTCAATAGCCCAGACTTCAGAACTTCTTGGAGTATTACATGGCTTTCTTCCAAGCTACATGTCTGAATTTGCTTTGGATGGAAAGCAAGTGCTCAGATGAGAAGGGAAAGATTCATTGTGTTGGCCTATTTTACTTCTTAGAGTATAATTTTAAAATTCTATATTAAAATAAAAACACGTATCGTCATTCTTAAATATTAGCTGTAATAAAATGCTGTTAATGAATGTCTTCCCATTGGTGTCTAGGAAATCTTACAACATATTTGTTTTACATTTAGATGTGGATCTCTCTGATATAGATGAGAAACAACCTTATGATTATAAATTTGTCAAATGGATGATAGCATCTAAGGTAAGATGTCCTAGTCATACTCTAGTTTTAGAAATGATATTCTGTTGAAAGCAAGAGCAGTGCAACTGTTGTTATTAAATAACGTAGTAGATATGTTCCATTCCAAATATTATTTGACGTTGCTGATAATAGTGAGACTAAAATATTGCTAAGTATGTTTAAAATGTATGTTGTAGGTTTGTGCTACATCCCAGCGCTTTTCTTTCAGCATGCTTAAGTATTAGTTGTACAAAAGTACCTTTGAAATATTTTGCCTAAGAAAAGTAATTTGAATTTAGTAAAGCCTAGCTAGCGATTACAAAATTGAACATGGTCTTTCCTTCATGTGTTGGGAGGGAGAGTTCTAGAAACAGAATAATAAAATTACCATGCTTAAACCAGATTTTTCATACACATTTAAATAAGCAAATGCTATTTCTGTTTTATGTTTCAGAAGCTGTCAGCAATTCCTCTTTCAGCATTCTGTGGTCCTGAGACAAAGAAACAGTTTGAAAAATACATACGTTTTTGCTTCATTAAGGTAAACTTGTGTCCTGAAAATCAATGCAGTACAGGAATCTGCAAGAGACTGACTGTTACATTTTTGCCCAGGACCTCTTGTATTGAAAGCTTTTAGGAACATAAAGTTAGTTTGGGGTAAAATTCAGCATGAAGTATCTTCAATTGTCCTTTTGCTGATGGACTTTACACCATCAGAGTGGGTGGCATGGCTAGGAATCGCAAGTGGCAGAACAAAACTGGATGGGTAGCCTTTTTAAGCTTATTGTATTGATTTTTAAAAACATTCTTGACCAGTGGTGGCAGTGAAAATTATTGAGACAGGTAAGCTATCAATTAGTGTGATACCCATAATCCAGAGCAGAGAATAGCTGTATAGCAGAGTGTGTGCCCCATGCCCGTTCAGTGTCCAACAGCAAAAACAGTGAAGAGATCACCTTCAAATGTAGCTCACTTGCCTAAAAACACACAGTTTCACATGAGCTCCATATTACAAAAGAATTTTTTGTGAATTGGCTGACTTTTACCATTTTGTGAGCACTTTCTTTTCACGTCTTCTTCCCCCTGTTAAATCTGTTCTTGAAAGGCTGAAAGACTTAGGGGACAGGTACGTAAACTTTGATAAGCCCAAAGCCCTAAGATGTTTCCCAATTGTTTGGTAACAGAGTCAGCGTAATGGAACATGTGCAAATCCTGAACTGCTCTGCATAAAGATCAGAGCCTAAGCCTGAAACAGTAATGAAAGGGCGTTTCTCCTTGTGTTACTTCTTTTGATGAGGTATAAAGTCTGTGGTGTAAACTGAGCCAGTAACAACCAGGGTAAAGTTACTGGTTGTAGCTGTGGCTGATAAACAGCATTAATCATTTCAAGTTAGACTGCCTGTTTGACTCACCAGGCTGGAGCCAAACTACACAATTTGGAGGGATTATGTTTAAGTAGTTCAGATTTGTACCTAATAACTATCAATGAAAAACTGGCTGAAAAGATATTTACAGGATGCAACTGAAACAACCAAATACTGATTTGAGATGATATAATAATATTCCTCTTTTCAGGAACTCCATACTTGCAGTAATAGTGTTGCTCCTTGTTTTGCAGAAAGACAGCACACTAGATGCAGCTGAAGTGATTCTGAAGAACTGGAATAAACAGACAGGCTGATTTTTCTTATTAACTCTTCCATATGGTATAACTATCTAAGAGTAGGGGTTTTTTAATTGCAAATTTAAGAAAAAATTACCTAATACAGTACAGAAGTAATATTACATTGTAAATAACTTTTTGCTGCTACCTGCTGAGGAGTTAAAACAATGATTTACTGAAATATGTGTAATGCAACTCAGAGGTTATTTTCAGTCTTTTAAAAATAAATTGCTTTTCTCTTAAAGAAACCCCAATGGTATTATTTTTTTTACTGAAAGAAAAGATTTATAGGACTTTATGCAAAAATAAATAAATGATATAGGTATTTTAAAGCTTACAATTAAAAAGGGGGAGGTATCTTTGGTATGAGATAGTATGGGAACTAGAGAGAGACTTAGAAATATCTTACTTTGTGAAACCAAATAACCTGCACTAGAGGAAGATGAAGACCCATGGCTCATATTAGATAATTGCAGTGACTCTACGTACCTGCCTACCTACTCTGTCTGCAGAAATTGCATCAGTTTAAATAAAGTGAAAAGTGCTAAGTTACATAATTACTATTTTATTTCCCACAATAGTCATGCATGGTGTTCTGAAGTATTCAGTCCTCAATACGATTATAAAAGTGGCATTTAGAATAGGAATTTACTTATGTGTACCTTGTATTTATTACACGGATGAATCTACAAAGCAAAATATAGAAGACTTGCTTTAGAGACTCCTTTACAATCAGATGCACAGTAACATAATTATTTGTGTCATTTTTTTTCTTTCAATGTTACAACATTGGCAATGTCACACCAAACTTATTTCAAACTCTTTAGATCTAGGGGGGCCTAATGCTATTCTATGGAGCTCAACTAGCTTGGTTTCAAGCACGGTACATAAAGGACTTGTTTCAAAAGAAGTCAATATGGAAAATTTTTTTCTAGCTCCCTCCTTTTTCACTTCTTTCTGCAATCTTTGAATCTGTGGATGGGTCTCCCACTAGCAGAAGCAATTCAGGTAGGTGACTTTTTAAGGCTGTGTTCTTTGTCTTCCATGATCTTTCTGCATTCTTCTCACGAGCTGTCCTGGTTTCAGATGGGAGTTAATTTTATTCTCAGTACCTGGTACAGTGCTGTGTTTTGGATTCAGTATGGAAATAATGTTGATAACACACTGGTGTTTTGGTTGTTGCTAAGTTGCATTTATCCTAAATCAAGGACTTTTTTGTGTCTCCTGCTCTGCCAGTGAGGAGCAAAAAATTTCAAAAAACTGTGAGGGAACATAGCTGGACAAATGAACTGAACTGGCCAAAAGGATATTCACACCATTGAGTGGCATGCCCAGTAATCAGCTGGGGAGTTAGCAGCAAGGGGGCTTCAAGAATGGGGTCTGGCATCAGTCAGTGGATGGTAAGCAACTGTATTGTGCATTACTTGTTTTTCTTTCTTTAAATACTTTTTGTTGTTATTTTTATTATTTACTATTGTTCTTCTTTTTTACTTTTTTTCAATTATTAAACTGTTTTAATCTCAACCTACAGGTTTTATTTTTGATTTTTCTCCCCATTCCACCAGTCTGGGGTGGTGGGCGAGTGAGCAGCTTGTTGCCAGCTGGGCTTAAACGACACAGCTCTTATGGTGCCAAGCCTGAACAAATTCAGTAACTTGTTTTGCTGATGTTTTTACTCATTCTGTGATTGCATAGCTGGACTCTTAACTGAATTCCATTAGACTGTGACCATGGCCCGGACCTAAAAAAAGACATAGAAACTGGACTGGGAGAACAGCTGCTAGATTTTTTCATTAATACTTCTTGGTCCCAGTAGCTGGGACTTCCGTAGTCTTTGTAGCTGTCTTGCACAGCCATTCCCCAAATTTTGCCAGAAAATGGTTGGCTGGTATTTTGAAAGTGGTATGTAGGCTTTGTGTAGAAAAAGCAATTAGATTAACTTAGCTGAAATTTCAGAATAAATTTGATTTGAAAATTCCTACATTAAATTCCAGGATAAACTATTTTTTAGACACTGAATTTCTGTGAAACCTACTCTCTATTTTACATGGAGTTTTAAATCTGTTTATGCAAGTTGCACTGGGGAGCTGAGGTGTTGCAGGAGCTAAGAGATTGCAACAGGCTATTGAACTGCATGAAAAATCAACAAACCATTACAAAGGTCCTTTAGACATACAAATAAGAACCAGTGATTTGTTTTCATTAATGTACTGTTAATTGTGTTTGCAAAGGAATCTGAATATCCCATTGCATTATTGTTGAAATGGTGCTGGTAATATTTGCAATGTAAGAATTGCAGTTTAATTACACAATTTTATTACTGACAGTAACCAGCATGAGAAACTTGGTGTGAAATTTTAAGAAACTCCAGAATGACCAATGAAGTAAATTTTAAGATAGGATTATTGTTGTGACTACAGTGATGGGAAAGAACAGCTGGGGACAGTAAGGTAAACTTTGTGTATTATTAAAATAATCTGTTGGCAGACAGTGTTAATAGTGATATTTTCATGTGCCACATCAACCACTTTTTGTCTGCTGCTTGAGAAATTGCTGCAGACAAGGAGTAAATAATTCACGATATATCATCTATTGTATTTTTGCAACATTTCTGAAAATTACTGTCCTTCTCTGGTGAAAATCAAATTTTTTCAATTCTAAGTTAATGAGAATAGGGTTAGGAGGGTTGATAGTGATTGCCAGCAGAACATCTTTTTTGTGGAACAGAATGCAGGAGAAACCAAGATAAACCTGGAAAGCTTGAAGGGACTCATTGTGGTGATGAGGCACATCAGTTGCAGTCATTGCTCCGTATTTTAGATGTTAAGGAGAAACTTAGTATCATGTAATGTATTTTACACCAACAGATACAGTGATTTGTTTTTCATTACTCTTTCATCGTTTGGGTTTACCGAGCATTTCTGAAAAAGATCATTGCAAGTAGAAAGAAAGTTTTAAATTTGTATCTCAGCATATCTATTTTCTAATAGTTCAACTTTCTTATATTCCAAAAGGTTTCTATTTTTTTATCCTAAGGAATTTGCTGTCAAGTTTAAACTTGCCCATTTTCAACCAGAAAACAGTACTGCAGTTGGTAGAGAAGTGTTTGGAGGTTGTGTGATAATTAGTTTGACTCAATTTTAGCAAGTATTAGAGAATTTTTCAAATTTCTTCCTTTGAGCTAGTAAATTGAAAAATATTCTTGTTATATAGCGGAGACATGGGCTTAACTGGTGTGAAAAGTCCTCTGTATCTGATTAATAATTAGATAGCAAATTTATAACTGTTGAGAGACTTCAATGCTGATCACTTTGAAGCATTGAAATAATGGCATTTTCCAAAATCCGTAGGCCTTCCTGTCCTGGCCATCCTTTTCTTTCAGCAACGCTAGGCTCGTTCTGAAGGAATACGTTTATTTTCCCCTGTTTTATGGCTTGGGCTTGAAAACCAGTTTTGCTGCTCATTCTACAGAATAATTTTGCATATGGATAAACTCTTGGGTAGTGAAAGCCAGAACTCGAGTCCTGTGCTGAAGGGCTTTGGATTTGCAAAGACCAGTTTTTGTGATTTCTCCTCCTCTTTGGCCTGACGCGCTCTGAAAGGCAGATTCGAGACAGAAGGGAGCTGATCACACCATGCAGGTGTGCGGCGTAACAAGGGAAGCCCACACGAACCAAGGGGGCTTTGTGTTTGCTTCAGTCAGTCGGAGCACGGCCTGATTGCCCAGGGCTTCCGAGTCACAAACGGCCCGATACCTGCGGGTCCTGCCCAGAGAAGCGCCCGGCTCTCGTCATTTCGTCAGCCCACTAGCAGGCGATGGCAGGAAGGAGGAACTAAACTTTTCTTCCTCTTTCGGGGAATTGGAGCCAAGAACGTGTTGTACCCCATGTACTTCTGTGCAAACTTGGGGCAGTTTTGCTCACGCTTGTCTTCTGTGGGAATTCACGAAACTGCTGGAGCGCGCACAAGAGCAGTGGAACCGGAGTCACACCCCGGATCGGCATGGCAGGCTTTGTGCAGAGAGTCTGTGGGCTGCTGTCTGGGCTGAGGGGAAAGTTTCAGCTCCCTGCTGGAGCACTGCCCCGCCGCGCACCCGCAGCGGCGAGGAACCGCCCCACCCGTGCACCGGCGAGGAACCGCCCCGCCGTGCGCCCGTACCAGCACCAGCGAGGAACCGCCCCTTCGCGGCACCCGTAGGAGCGCTCGGCGGCCCCGCCTGCCGCCCTCGGGATTTAATAGTCGGATCCGCTCGGCCGTGCTATCTCCGGCACTGCTGCATTACCGCCGAGATGGCGTCCACTAGCCGGTACGGGGGCGGCCTGGGCGCGGGGGGCCCGAAGGAGCAGTGGGAGCGGCTCTGGCATCGCTCCCGTCCGCGGCACAGACAGAAGATGGCCGCGTCGCCCCCGCTGCCGCCTGGGGACTGACCGGCGGCCTTCGCCGCCCTTGCCCGGCCCTGGTGGCGCCGTTTGAGCGCGGCTCTCGCGGTGTACCGGCCCCTCTCCGGTGTCCTGTCTGTCGGGGCCGTTCCTGGGGCGGTGGGCGGCCGGGCCTCAGGGCGCCCGTGCCTGTTCATGCGGGCCGGGCTGGCGGCCCCCGGCTGAGCGGCCTCTAAGGGTCCGAGCTCGCCGCCTTTGCATCTTCGTGTCGCTATTGCGGGGCAGCGCTCCGAGGAGACGCCGAGGTTTTTTGTGGAGGGGTTGTGATCTGACTGCGAGGCTCCTCCTCAGCCACAGCTCGGTGCGAACNGAGGTGGTCCCGAGCTCGTCCCGCCGAGCCCCGCGGCCCGGCACCGCCTGGCGTGGTCCCCGGGTCCCAGCCGCTCAGGCCCGCTTTGAGCCGAGCTGCAGCTCCCTGGCCTGGCTCCACCTTATCGGGGCCGGGAAACTGCTAGTAGGCTCCCACCCTAAATCCGTACTGGCACTAGTCAAAAAACTGGACTAGACGGGTTTCGGGTTCTGAATTCTTTTCTCCTGGAGACGTACCGAGTTTTTCTTTCTAGTCGGGAAGGCCCACGGGGTGACTCTGTAACTCCTGCTAAACCTGTCTTAGGATCTAGGAAGTGCTTCCTAGTAGTCTTGCTGCAACTCGGGAGTTATTTGCTGAGATGGGCCTTTACACACGTGCCATGCATTTTCCTTCGCTGTAGGTGGCTTAGTAAATTGAACCCATTGCAAAGAGTACAGTATATATATAAACTGAGTTAAATTGCGATGGGAAGACAAATTTTTGCAGTATTTTACGAAGGTAAAGTCTGAACAAAACACTGTTGGTATTCTTTGAGGCGCCTGGATTTTTTTTTTCCTTGGTGTGTCACTTGCCTTTTATGTAATGTCAAATGATTGTGAATGCTTCATCAACAGTGTTGTCATATGAAACTTCTGGCTGGGAATAGAAGGAAAGTAGTTTAAAGCACTTTAATGTGCTTTATGCTTTGAACATAATTTACATCTGAAGGTTTTTTTGTTGATGTGCTTTCTGGAGGTTTTAATAGTTATGTTGACTTTAAGTTTTGATTTCAAGTTGCAGATATTTTTGTGAACAGTTAGTGGGTTAAAATGTTTGGGTTGCTTATATTCTAGACTCATCAGAAATATCTAAAAAATGAAAATTAAGATGGAAAGTATAGGTTCAGCTGAAATAATGGCAGAAATAATAGTGGAAACTGGAGTAATTTAGAGCAATTATATTTGGAAATTTTTTACAATTGAAAGGATTAAAAATTGTTTTTTTTGGTTTATTCTGATGGGGGTTAGTAGTCATGATAGATTTCTTGGGATCAACTTCTATACTCTTACACTTTTAAGCTTGAGCAAAACGGCTTTGTGGAATACATGGATCCCAATTGTAAACACCTTTTACTCCTATTTTGAAATAATTTGTTTTAGTAGAATTACTGAACAGATGTTAATATGAAGTATTTGCTTAGAAATAATTGGTTGCTACTTTAGTCAGCAACTAAAAGTTGTTGTATTACATAATGCTAATGCTTTATGGGAAGTTGTAATTTTGTGAAGATCCATAGGTATGAGAGAGATCCTTGTTATGAGAACTTCTTGTCATGTAATTGCCTTATGAACTGTTTATTTTTTGTTAAGATCTCACTGTTAATTGTTCTTCTTTAATTATTAATTTATTCTTCAAATACTTTAAAATAAAGCAGTGTTTGAATTGGGAATTTTCTAAACATACATGTTGTATGTGCACTGCTTCCTGAGTTAAGGTAAATAATACTGTTCTGAGTTGAAGTGAAAATGGTCATTTGGAATGAAGAAATCACCACTGACTTTTTGGGAAACTTTATTTAGCAGTAGTTTATGAGGTACACTGCATTTAACCAAGTCTGCTATGTAGATTTTTGATGTTTTGATTTTGTTATATTACAAAAAATTTTGAATTTAATGTGATCTGAAGTATTGATTGTCAAATGCAGAGTTACAGCATTTAAATAAAAAGTGCAGCTCAAGTAGTCAAACTAATATTCTTTAAGTTATTAAATGTGGTATTATTGAAGTGTTCTTATCAGGAGGAAATTATTTTGCTTTTGATATGCAGCCTGCTTGTTTAATAATAATGAGTACTTCTCATTTGTTTCTTAGTTTGGATGTACTTCCAAGGGTGACTTGCCCAAATCATCCAGATTCCATTTTAGTGGAGGACTACAGAGCTGGTGACATGATTTGTTCTGAGTGTGGGCTAGTAGTAGGTAAGTAGTTATGAATATTTTTATAAATTACCATGTAACCTAAATGGTGTGGGTAGGACTGCTCTCTCTTGATGCCCAAGTGTGGGTGGTAGATTTGATGGGGTGTTTGTTTGCTTTTGGCTTTTTGTGTGGTGCTTAAGTTTTCTTGTGATTGTTTGCTAAAAGTTTGCTGTTTTGATTAGCCTGTCTTCTGGTAACTTCTTGCACTATGAAAAGAATTGAACCCTCTTTAAAGACTGAAAATTTAAAATGTGCTGTAATATGAGTTAGAGTATCATGTTGTCCAGTATTCTGTATTTATTCATGATTCTTCTTTCATTCAGGAGAGTATAAGATGTTATAAAAGCTCTCTGTGAAGCAACCTGCTTACAAGAAAAAAAACCAACACAACACAAAACCAAACCCCAACCAACCTCGGTTTCCCAGTAGCTACAGGTTATCTTCTGCCCTGAAAGATTTATCTTTATATGGTTGCCAGCATGTGTGTTTGTTAATCACTTCTCCCAAGACTTTTAAGACTTATCCTGAGTTTTTCCGCTGGAATTTTGTGGAGCTCTTTTACTTGGTATGTGTAGCAGCAACTTCCACAGACTAAACTGTATTTCTAAGTAAAATGGAATATTTAAAATGAAAGGCCTGTTAGGTATTGTCTTTTGTTTGAATGAGAAAGAGGAAGTTGTCATAGAACCTGCTGCATATACATTTTAATGTATCTTTTCTAGCATGAGCATCTTGTGTGCACCTTACTGTCTTTATTCCTTTCATCATGGGAAACTTTCCATGCTTGTATTGTGATAATCTTTTAAACTTAATTGATTTCTGTTAATTTTTAGGCCATTATGTGAAAAAAATCCTCCGTGAGGATGCACGTTTGGGTGATTATTCAGTGGTGCTAAATATTTCAAATTGTTTATATCCCTCTTTCCTAGACTGTGGTGATTTTGTTTTGCCTTGCTGAATTAAAAAAATTTCATAAAAAGCTAATAGTTAAAGAATTTGTGGTGAAAGTAGTACTAATTTAGCCAAGCAACTGAAATAAATCTTTATATGCGAAAGCAAACTTCTATGTAAATTGTCAGAGTAAATATTAAAATTTTTAAACTTTAGTACCAGTTTCCTTTAAAATTATGAAACTATTTAAAACCCCTAAAGGAGGGGTTATAACTGCTTTGTTAAAAAGGACTGGTTTAAATTGCATACATTCTGCTAAAGGTCAATGAATCAGAATAAATTTGCTGGTTAAAAATTCAAATATCCACAGCAGTATTTCCTACTGAAATAGGATAGTAAGCTGCTAAGTTACTGCTTAAAAATAGTTTGGTGCATGCTCAGCTCTTTGTGTGGCTGTCATAGAGACTGAGCAAAAGTTTAGAAAAGCCTATCTTGGTCAGTTCATAACTTTTAAGATAGTTCTGGTATTGGGGGAAGAGGAAGAGCTTTTGCTTCACAAATGTAATTTTTTGGAACTTGGCATTTGTACCTTCTGTTACCTAGTCACAAGGAATTCTTGCCTGAAGAGTTTGTCGTCTGGTTTTTCTCAATTAGTAGCATTGGTGAATCTTTTAGTTCAAAATGTTAGCATTTTCAATGAGGAGCATCATTAGAATATGAATAGAAACTGTTTCTGAATTGAGCTTTTAATGTGTTTGTCTTAGTGCAGTTTACTGCCAGCATTACTGGTAGAATAAAAAAATGGTTTTTAGGTAACCATTTCTGTGGATTTGTCCCCAAAAGGCTTTAATAGTGTTGTGCTGATTGTTCTCATTCTGTTGCATTCATTCAGCAATTTAGCTTATCTCTGTCCAATTCCTTAGCTAGGGTATCCAGCTGGTAATTTGGAAAACCAATTAAATTGAAGAGTGCATGACTAAAGAGTAGTGTGAGCACTAAATACTTTCTCACCTGGTCTGATAAGAAATGTAGAGCAGGTGTAAGCCAGATCCAATCCTTGATGGTTGTGAAGTAGGGATATTTTAAAGGAGTGAAGACAAAATTTGCATGTTCCAAATGCAACTTTTCTGTATTTGTTGCAGATTCCATGAGACTCGTTCCCCTTAAGAGAGGCACGATTTCATTTCCTGTTTTTACATAGGAAAGTTTTGTTTCGGGGCTTGCATGCGTCATGATCACATGTGAGCAGAGCCCACTGAAAATATATTTTGGGATGGACTAAAAAGTTACTGAGCTCTTTCATTGAAGGGGATCATTTAGAACAATTAACCCCTCCCATGCAAAAATCAATATACTGTGTAGCAAAAGAAGTGCTAGGGGGGTTTATTTAAAACTACTGATTTTTAGTGTCTGCAGAGCTCTGCTGGTGTAAATGGTAAATACTGAATTAATACTCTTACTTTACTGCTGTGACGTACATACTGGTGTGACTTTACTGGTGTGACTTCACTGGTTGTTTTCTTATTTTTTAGTGTGTTTGCAGTTTAGCTGTAGACAGAGCTAATAGTCTTTGACTTAACTAAGAGTATTTGCATTTGATGTTTTTCTTGCTTGCTTTGGTAAAGCACTGAAGTTGCTTATTTGTGGAAAAAGTGTAAGAATATTATATGTAGAACTGTGTTGCAGGATAAAATAGTTGGTGCAGATAGTTTTTGGGTTTGTAATCAGTTTTTTGGGAATAGGAGATTAAATCAGTATTATTATAAATGATCTTGCATTTATCAAGTCTGCAGTTGAAAGGGTAAATCAAAAGAAAGTTTTGGGGGAGCAGGAGGCCAGGACAAGGAGGAGCTGATCTCTTTATCAAGTAAATTCCGTATTTTAGGCAGAGCTGTATGTTGCAAGTACTACTTTTTAAAGGGATTTTTGAAAATTTTTTTTATCAGTTGTTTTCTACTTACAGGTTTTATTCTTAGTCTGAGTAAGATTAAAATTTAAGTTATATCTAGTATGCTTAGGGTTTTTTTTTTTTTTTGCACAGTATTTTCCACATGTTTGAAATAAACTGGTGTTTTGTTGTGCAGTATTAAAGTAATTTCATCTTGTAATGTCATTCTCACTGAAGCTGGTTTTGAGTGTATTATACTGCTTCATTTTACTAGAACCTCTCATCTGCCTTTTCATTATTACCTTTTGTGGATTAGTTTGTGTTCTGTCTTTTCATGGTAATTATTTCCAACTTGTTAACTTTTCCTTCTGCTAATTGTTTTTTGCTTGAAAGGCACT
Organism: Toxostoma redivivum; assembly: GCA_013397375.1. Lineage (NCBI taxonomy): Eukaryota > Metazoa > Chordata > Aves > Passeriformes > Mimidae > Toxostoma > Toxostoma redivivum. Next base: position 1,159,040 of record VXBI01005881.1, on the reverse strand, counting down.
TGGAGACCTAAATTACAATTATCCATGTAATTTTGATATTAGTCTGGATTGACATACTTTTGAGACTTTACAACTCTGTCCAGGTTTATTTGCTGTGACAAGAATTCTGGTTTATTATCCCTGCTTTTCTCAGTCATTCTAAGCTATGTGCTACAGTAAGGGTTCGTGGGCTGGTGGGAGAGTTCATGGACAGAGTTCTTAGGGCTTAGTTCTCTGTTCATTTAAAATGTTCACCGTATCTCATTCTCCAGACAGAGTTGGTGGGGGGAAAAGCATTCAAGAAGGTTGTTCAAGAACAGAAGGCTAGTTAATCCTCTTTCTTGACAAGCAGATATTTTGCTTTCTACCTTAGAGGCAGTTTTAAAAAAGGCTGGGAATCGGCTGATACGCCAGAGGGGGCTGAAGAAAGCAGAGTGAAAGTGGAAGACAAAGCACTGAATTTTCTTGATGTAGCAAGGTGATGGTATGGATTTCAGAGTAGGATAAGAACAAGTCCAGTGGCATGTACATACTGTGTAGTATCTGAGGTATTAGGAATATCTCAGGGTAGTAATACCTTTCTAAGACATTCCTTAAACTTCTATAAAGATACTGTCATTAAATGTTGACTTACTATGCAGGAGTTAAGCAGTGAGGAATTTATTTTCAGTGTATAGTGAGAGATTTTCTCTGACTGGTTAGCTCTGTCTGCTTCAGAAGGCAGGTGTGGCTGAGAGGAACAGTGCTTTTGCATGGATCTTTTTTGGGCAGCCTTCCTTGATAAAAAAGCAGAAGTCTGTCTCCAGATATGAAGATCCTTGGACACGTATAATTCATTAAAGCTTTGAATCAGATTATGACCAATATTCAGATATTTATGCTGTGTTCTGGGTATAAATGGGGTTTTCAGTTGAAAAATTTTAGGGGAACTAATCTATAGCCTGTGGTCAGCATTAAGGCTGTCTGAGGATTTGTTTGGCTGATACTTCCAACAGGTTTGAGATCGAAATGCATTGTAAATTCAAGTGTGGTCCATGAAGAATAAGTAAGATTTGACTATACTACAGGTTTGGTTTTTTTCATGGCAGTATAATGAACAAGTAGGAAGGAGTTTCACAGTTGCCTCTCAACTGGATGGTTCATTGCTCAAGATGTCTGTCATTAGGGATAAGATTGATTGCTTCTGTATAGCTGCTTGTTTTTTCTGAAAATCAAAGAAACATTTTTTTTTCATCTTTGTAATATCCAGTAAGTATGGAAGGTGCTGAAGTACTTCTGACTTGGATTTAGTAGAGGGCAGTTACATCCATAGGGAAAAATCTTTTAATATTTGGGTGTATGTTCAGGTTTACTCTTTTCTGCAAGTATTGTCAATCTTTAAAATATGATTTCTTAATTCAAAGTATTGCTTAAAAAAAGTAGGCAAAAGTCTTTAGATATGGATGTGTATTAGCAGCTTTTATATGCTTGGTGTCCAGACTACTAAAAAGCATCTGACAAAAGTTGGTCCTACTTGCAAAAAGACTCTTTGCATTCAGAGAAAAGTTAATTATAAAGGATAGTGATGCATAAAGACATTCTGAATAGTTGACTCCTGCATGAGCATTCACGGATACTTTATACAGGAAATTTATAATATAAAAAAAGTCACCCACTTGCCTTTCTCAGCCAGCATGTCAAATAGTCTGTTTTAATTCTAACCCTTTTCAGCTTTAAAGGCAAGGGGTGATGCTTCTGGGTGTTCAGCAGTAATGTTTGTAAGAGTGGAAACAGACTTCAGATGTTAAAAGTTAGCTTCTTTTGTCAGCACTGCTCTTAGCATGAAATTTCCTGGAGTAGGCTTTCTAGTTAGTGGGGTTTTTTGGCTGGTGACCTAAGGTATTTGAGGGCCACTAATGCTTCCATTAGGTGAAGTACTAGATTTTTCTAGTAAATAACAGTAACATTTTGATTCCTCCTATTTAGGGAGTGATTTTTGCTTCCTTTCCAGGCTGACAAGGTGATAAGGCAAATAAGGGCTAAAAACAGTCTGAACTTCTCTGATGGAAAGAATCTCAAATTTTGTGATATAGGGTAGATCAGGCACAATATTTTTAATTGAGATTCTGTAGTTTGGAACATCCTTCACAAGTATTTGAGCTGTTATTCTTTTAAAGGCTTCAAGTCATGGGGAAGTGTAACTTCAGCTGACCAGACTTGTCCATCTGATCATTTAACATTTCTACTGTCATTTGGTTCCTCCAAAATTATTATGCAAGCTGATGGCTTAGGGAGCCTGTGAGTCCTTTTAGATTTGTCATCATTTTGATATGCAGGAAGCTGCTAAGCCTTTGTTCTTGCAGCAGTCATTTGCCTGTGGTGCCATACTGTCTGTTTTAATCCATAGGTGCCTTTTTGTACTGGTGTGATGCTGTTGATGTCTGGCAACTAGTTAAAATCATATGTGGCTTGTTTGTTTGTTTGTGGGGTTTTTGTGTTTTGTTTAGCATCCGAAAGCTTGCTTTAGTTATTTTAACTGTCTTGTGAGTAGACTGGTGTTGCTAGTTGTGATGATAAATTTGTGGTGCTGACAATTCATTGAAAACAAGATAACTTTTACAAAGAACACTAATGTCTTACTAAAGGCTGGAAATTTTGTGGGAGAAGTGGTGACTGTAAAATTATGTGTTAATTTCTTTTTTTCCCTCCCCATGAGTTTATTCTTTGGTAACATTTAATACTTCTGGTCCTTAATAGAAGTTCTACAGCTGAAAAACGGAAAAAAAGATTGTGTGCTAACGTTTGAGGCAGTATGTAAGCTATAAATAGAATGTGGAGTGGATACCTGGAGTACTGTGCCTAGCTCTGGGCTTCTCTGTGCCAGGGAGAGACTGACTTGCTGGAGCAAGTCCATCAGAAGGTCGCAAAGGTGATTTAGGGGTTAGGAGAGGCTGAGAGCTGAAGCTTAATCTGACTGTTCAGCCTGGATCTATGCAGTTTCGTGTCTTCATGAGTCTCCCCAGCTTGTAGTCTGCTCCTTAGTTTTTTCACTGTAGTTTATGGCAGCACTTCATTACTCTGCTTAATAAGCAGCTGACTGAAACTTAAGTGTAATCCTATATATACACATATATATGTTTAAATTTGGCATTGTAAAATGCTTTTAATTAAAAGAATAATATATGTGCTCACTAGATGGCAGCAGATTCCTTAACTAACTGTGAGAATGAAACATTCTCTACTAACAGTAGGTATTTTGGGACTTCAGAGTGCAAATGAACTTTTAGACTATATTTATGTTAAAATCAAAATATTAGTTAATAATATGCAGAACTTAATGGAATGTACAGCCAATGTTAGAACTCTGAAAAGAACTTAAGAACATGCCTTCTCAGAAGAAGTGTTTCAGGAATGGATATTAAAGATTGCATTGCTCATGAATGTCATCATATTTCTTGTTTTGGTTAGATTTCTTCAGTTTTAAGGTGTCTTGTCTTCTTATAACATAATGCAAAATGCAGAAGGAGTAGAAAATAAATGTTTTATGAGTTACTGCAAGTGGAGTGCAACATTAAAATAGCTGGTATTATTTCTCTGCAAATATGTAACTGAAAACTCAGTACTTGCTGATTGAAGATATTTTCCTCTGAGAAATCACTTTATTTTTAGGGGAGGAGTAAACATACATAAATTTTGATGTGTAGATGTTTCAAGCAAAGTTTTAAAAGCTGCTCAAAATTCTATTTTAATTTTTGAGTCTGACCTGAGTTTGCTCTTGCATTTCTGTAGCACATGCTCTTTGCATGTTTCAGTTGTGAAGAAAAGTAACCTTGGCCTGAGGTTTTCTGTTCTGACTAGCACTTCTGCATTTTACTAAATGAGCTTTTCAGATGATGAGTAATCTGAAACAGGGAAGTTAAGCTGGCAGTGTGTTTGCACTAGAGTCTGTGTTAGGCTGTTAGACTGTATTTTAAAGAGAAGCTGAATACTGGAAGAGTAGTTTATGAAAAGAAATGGAGCAATGGAGAAAAATTCATCTGCTCAGAAAGATATCTGCCTCGAGATGCATTTCACAAGGATTTGGTCTTGTAAACTGTTGTTTTTATATCTACTTCAGAGGAGGAAGCTGAGAAGATGAGCTCATCTGTTAGAGGAAATCAAATAAAGGAGTATCTAATGTAACTGTATCTAGTGAAGCCTTTTTGTTCAAAAGGACTGCATCAGAAGGAAGTAGCCAAAGAATATGTGGCCCCTTATTGCAGTTTTATAGGGTTGCCCAAACCAGTGTAATAATGTGAGAAAGCAGAGACAACTGCATAGTGTACTTACTGGGAGCTTTTTTACTCTCATGTTTGACTGTTGGACCCATATTCCATCTTGTTTAGGAAGGCCAGTTAGTAGGGTATGACCTAGCAAATTCAGTTTAGAACTTGAACATTGGTCCTGAGTTAAGATTTCAAGGATTTCTTACACTGCTTTTTGTAAGACTAAGTTTAGTATTTTAAAGTTTTGCTTTGACCACTTAGGGTGGGGCTTAATTGCATCTGTACTAAAATCACAGTTCCAAAGTGTTTTTTATGTATTGAAGAATTAAAGATGATAAATGCCATGTTTTGTTTCGTGTTTGGGTTTCTTGTTGAATGGGATAATCCAACTAATGCTTGCAGTTGAATACATTTTCCATCTATGGAAACCTGTGGGCTTATTTATTTCATTTTCATTAATACTTTTAGCTTGTGTCACGCTTTTATAGAAGCCTTTTGGAAGTTGGAATGTGCTGCCTAGGACTTCTGTATATTTTCAATGACACTGACAGTATACAGAAAACCTTATTTTCTGCAGTAGCAGATTTCTTGGGAAAATGAAGGTATTTGCATACTCCATGTTATTGACACAAATGCTTTATATTCAGTGATGTGTTCGACTTAATCTTTTCTCACTCTGAAATAGTAGTCTCAATCTTCTCATCTGTTTCTGATGTGTTTGTCAAAGCAGGCAGTGATATAGAACTTTTTTGTTAGAGCAGGAATGGTTCATAACTCACAAGAGGCAGATCTCTGAGTGAGTCATTTAGGTCATTCCCACTTGTGTGGAAAAATATTACATCACTGCTCTGTACTCAGTGTTCTATTTATACCATGCCAGAATTTTAAGTACATTTTGCTTTTTTTAGATGCTGTAAACAGTATTGGGGGTTTGTCTAAAAGTAAAGTTACTGCTAGGCCATAGAAGGAGCATTACTGAATCAAATATTTACAGAGAGTCCAGGAGTCAGAGGAGCACACTGTCTGCAAATTTAAGCTTGCCAAGGGTGTGGGGGTTGACCTTTGTAGCAGAGTAAAAGGCAGCACAGATCCATTCTGTCCATAACCCTGTAGCTTTTCATGGTTGTTTTTTTTTTCTTCTCCCTCTTGGTTTTTATTAGAGCAGTAAATAAAGGTGGAGGCATAGTTATGAGCAGGTCTGACAAATATTGATGAGAACACCTTTAATCTAAAGTTACTCTTTTTTATTGTGGCAATTTCTTTTGGTTCATTCACAACTTTCAATTTCAAGCATTCTCCTTGCATAATTTTATGTTAAAAATTGAGTTATTCTGTCAGAATAGATTCCCCTAGTATCCCCTGGGGAATTCAGCAGTTGCATCGCTCTGTCCATACCTTCTGCATTTTCTCCAGCTTCAGATCTCATATTACCATTGTTTGCAGAGTGCTTTTTTATGTGTATGTTTTCACCAGGTTAAATCAGCCTCTGTGATTTCATTCTAAGACTTCCATACTGGAAATTACACAATTAATGCTACTTTTTTTGGCAGACATTTCTCTCATAACAAACATAAATATTGATAAAAGTGGGGATTTTTTCCTCAGGTTTAGCTAAGAAAGTACCAATTTTTCTGAAGTTTGTTCTGGCATCCTGCACAGAACTGTATTCTGCTTTACTGCAGAACACTAAGAAAAGTGTTCCTTATGTGTTCTTCTGTGCATATGTTCTTAAAAATTCTCTGGAGGCAACACCTTTTAGATGCAGCTTTTATCAGATCTGTGAATACAATAAACTGCACTATGTTTGGGGCTGGGGTTTGTGTTTTCTTTTGTGTTTCTTTTTTTTTTCCCTATAGCTCCTATTGTTGTGTTTGCTGTAGGGCTTTTGCCTGCATCAGAATGTTGGTGAGAATTATTTCTCAAACTGATAAGTGGCTGTAGAAGAGGTTTAGGTGAGTGTGAGATTGAGAAGACTGCAAGGAAACTTGTTTCCTTCAGAAAATGTGGTGCTTTTCCTGTTTATTCTGAATCTGAACTGAAAATTTTCCAGTTATAACAGGATTGATTGTGCTTAAGAAAAAGTAGTTGAGTTTTTTTTATGTTGATACTGTCAAGCATCATGAAATTGGGCAGGGTCAGAACTGTCTTCAAGAACAAAAATTGAACTGCAAAATGTCATTATGGTGTGTTAGAAGATACAAAATTAATAGTACAAAGCACCTGGAAATGATGCAGGAGAGGTCATTTACTATACCTTAATGGAATTGGGCATGATAGATAATTCATATGTGCACTATGAACATGTGGCAAATGTGATAGAACTTGTTAAGTTACAACAACTGACTCACTGAGAACAGTCAAGAGGCAGTCCTGACTTCAGCTTGAAATTGAGAGCTTGATTCCTTTTGTGTATTGGAAGTGCCATGATGCTCTTCATGGATAACTGTAATTCATAAAGGTGACAGTTCCTGTGGTCTGGATGTGTTCCTTTAGTTATTTATGTCTTCTGTGCAGCTCTAATTGCATTTTTTTCCACTGCTTTAACTTGTCGATCCTGAACATTCTGGTTCATTTTCCTTCCAGTTCCTGTTGTGTTTGAGAATGCCAGCAGTCTGCCTCCTTACAGTGCAGAGCTCAGATACCTGACTTGATGTTTTATGTGGTATTTTAAAGCTCTGTGTCAATGCAGACTTTGTGTTGTTTTCAGGTGACCGGGTCATAGATGTGGGGTCAGAGTGGAGAACGTTCAGCAATGACAAAGCAACCAAAGACCCATCTCGAGTTGGGGATACCCAGAATCCTTTGCTGAGTGATGGCGACTTGAGTACAATGATTGGCAAGGTAAGACTGCAAATACTAAATTTTACTGAGTGTTTTTATGCCAAGTACCAGATTGTATGTCCATAGAGAAACACATGTATTTTTGAAGAGATTTTTGCCTGAGCTGTTGCACGTTTCATCAGTGTATAAAATGTGGCCCTTTCCTGGGGATAGAAGGAAAGGGCCAACCTTTGCAAAAAACCCAAAAAAGTTTGTGGTGCTATTGGGTTAGTTGCTGCCCTTTGATATGTTGCTATAAATAGGAAAGCTGATGGTGTGATTTTAAAAGAAGTATACTTTGTCTTAGCAAATGTATTTGAGGTGGTTCTGAAATTAATGTTGAGATCTCAATAGGTAGTGCTGCCATTTTTTTGGTAGTGAAATCTGTATCAGATTCATATTGGAGACCTGGAGATCTCATGTTGTACGTATTCTTGCAATTAATGTTGAAGTACTAAATGCAGAGTTCTTTCATGGTGTGAGCGCCCCAAAGGAAAGTATTTAATCTATACTTGGATTGAAATTTTGTGGTGCAATCATATCCTGTTTCTCCTGAAAGCAAGCAGGACTAGTCACAGAAATGCATTCCCTTTAATGCAGTAGTGACCCAGGCAGGTTCTAATTGTTGTACTTAATTTTTTTACTGCAAGATCCAAATTAATTTTTGTGGATTTCCTGAATGTTTCGTGAAAAGAGGTGCAGTTGCTCATTAAAGCATTTTTGTTGCTTTACATCTTTTCTCAGAAGTTTTGTGTCCCAGTGATGCTGCTAGGATGAAGTGCCTAAATATGTACATATAGGGCAGTGTGTAGCATACTTTTCATCCAAGAATTCTTCAAAGCAAGGAAGTCAGCAAGTGAATACTGATGGGCAGCTAATTTTCCCCATTAGTGAAAAAGAAACCTTATCTTTGAGGAATTGTCCAAATAGGTGGTTGTGTTTTGGATGACTCCATGCTATTGCTATTTTAGGAGTACATTCAGGTTAACAAATTTCTTCGCCGCTCCATTAAAACATTGGCATTGCTAAGTGGCTCTGTGAAGCAGTGCTGTAGAAGGCATTGGAATTCTAATGCCATCTGTATAGGGTCAGAAAGCTTGTAGTTCAGAGGGCTTGGACTTCCCTTGCTGATTTGGTCAGCTGTGATAAAGATCTATACCTTTATAGACAGATGGAGAAATGGACTATTTGCTCTAGGTTCACATTGTTTCTTATTCTGGACTGTGTAAATACAAGGTTTGTTTCTGGGAGCTCAGTTTGATTCAGTCACTAGAAAAACCTGAGCTCCTTTAGAACTTGCATGTTGCAAAAGACATTTCAGCTGAAAACAGGTTTTTGTGTCCAGGTGATCAGTGACTTGTGCAGTTAGCCCCCTTCCCTTTGCAGATTCAGATCCTCATTTAGAATAAAGAGGGATAGCAGCCTTAGTGAGAGAATTAAAGACAGACAGAAACTTGCATGAAAAGTTTGTTGCCCATGAAAACTCCAAACTTTCAGAGATGGACATTGAACTAATGAAAGTTTTGCTGTGAACCAAAACATCCCAGAATAGGCATGACCTAACTTGCCGTAGCAAAGAGTGCCATTCCATGGAGACAAGATGTGGCAGTGTTAGGGTGGCATGATTTGACCTATGAGAACTGAGTAAAAAGTATTGGAACTGCCAGGATTGTGTTGCGGAATGTCGAGGGGGCAGTCAGTCCAGCTGTGGATGCTTTATTTGCACAGGGAGGAATTGCAGAAGGTGCCTTATTTTCTATGGGGAATTGAGAGTCCCTTTGACAAACCAGGATGTTTTCTGTGCAACAGTTCCTGTGTTTGTCTTGCTAGTAAGCAGGAGCTCTGGGATGTCAGCTCATTGATATGAGCTCTGTATAAGGAGGGCTGCTTTTTTTTTTTTTTCAGTCGTTTGGAAGGAAGTGAATAGCTTTTATCAGAAGATGCTGAAGAAATCTGTCAATGCAGAAAGGGTATGAATTTTTTTCATACAGCAGCAAAAATAACTAACTCAAGGAAGTAGTATGTTTTTCAAGCAGTCATATGAAGTCCCTGCTAGCATTAGGCTGGGATGTGGATTGACCTAGGTATACACAGTGGTTAAACACGGGTGAAATTGGTGTAGCCTTGAAGAGGATAAGTAGTATCTGATAGAGTACAGAACAACCTTTGTGAATTCCAGAGATTGAAGCAAAATAAGATTATTATTTTCCCAGTTAACAGCAAATCTTAGAATGGCCAGGAGTGGACCTAATATTTATGTGCCAGAGATGGCTTTAATCTTTCATGGGGACCAGGACCAGGGCTATTTCTTTCTGCTTGAGGTAGGACTGCAGACAATAAAAATCTCTACAGCTGACCCGCTCCACCCTCCCAAAAACACCCCCACTAGAAAAACCCCTAGAACACAACCTGTGTTGTGGGAAATCCAAAAGAGAAGGACCTTGATAATTCTCATGGCACATCATGTTAGATCTGTTGTAAACTCCTGGGAACTGTAAGTGGAAATGGAGTCTCAACCAGTTATAACAGTATTACTTTGCAACACTAGAGGAAGAGAGTCAGTTCTGCTTCCCAGAGTGGTTTGTCTCTTTCTTCTGGGAAGGCAGGAGGTGCTGCTCTGGGGGCCCTTTCCTGTGGGGGTGTGTGGTCTGTATGTGTTAGCAGCAGAGGCTGCTCTGCCTGTGCTAAGGGATTAATTCCTAATTGGTTTTAATGCTTGAGGAACCCATCTGTCTGAGGCAGCAGCCTGCATTGGAACAAAGATTAATTTTCCTGTGAAGAGGAGGGTGAATAGCATAGTTGGCAGTGGTGGAAGTGGTTTGAATTCCACAGGCAGGTCTTCAGGATACTGGCACAGAACTGTAACTCTGAAATTAGATACTGTGTGCTGCAGTTGATCTGATTACAATGCAGATCAATTGGTGGCATGGTGAAGTGTCATGTTAATTGTGACTTGACTGCCAGAAGGTTATAGTTGTTTCTAAAATTCTAACATAAAATTAAAGAAAAATAACTGAACAAGCAGCTTTAAGTTTTGCTTTGATATAGGGAACTCTTTTCTATGAGTCTAAAAGCAAACTTAAGTTTTGTTTCCTATCTTGTGGAAAGCCTTTGTCACCTTTGCTAGTTAATTGATTCCTTTTTTGCAGTAACTGCAACTCCAAGAGATTTTATATTGGTTGAACAAAGATCTAATGCAATCTCTTGGCATAGAATTCCTATCCTTTCCTCAGCTATCTCTGAAAGGAAGCTGGCTGTTGTTAAAGTGCATGGCTTGGATCTGGAAGTGCTGTATTGATAAGCAATGAGAAGGTATCAGGTGATTGAAAAAGGAGAAAGGCTCTGTCAGACTGATCCATATAAGCTGGTTGTACTGGGCAAGAAGACTGCTGGATCTGGGGGCATGTGTTGGTGCTGTGGTTAAGCACAAATCTGTGATGTGGATGATACTGGTCATACTTACACTTTCTGCTGCTGTGGGGAAATACATTCAACAGCTTTGTACCCCAGCAAACCTGACCTCCACTGAGCCCCTTCAGAGATTGTCACTATTTACTTGACTGCTTTTTTTCACTTCAGCTACCTTGAAGGTTGTTTCCAGGATTGTATCCATGAGGTTTTTTTTCTGTTTGGAAGCCAAACAGGTAGAACTCCTGACTCAAAGGCTACAACAGTAAACCACATGATTCATAAAGTCAGTTTCATTTCAGTTAAAACTCTGTGGCTTCCTTCTTTTTCTGTGAAGGGAAAGGGACTCCTAACATGGTTGTCAAGGGCTGAGGTCAACAAAGCATTGTCCCTCAAAGCTCCAGAAGGAAAGTAGATGGTGCATTTAAATAACAAACGCAGGGAGAATTTCTGTGGTTTATGTAAGCAATTGAGGTGGAAGTGTTTTCCACCCCTTTTATAGCTGTGAGTTGTATATTGGACATGGCTCTTGAAGAGGGCTTACATCAGCTGGGTAAAATCCTTGTCTAGTTTCACTCCACAACACCTAATAGATGTGAGGGGTTTTTTTTTTTGGTTCTCCTTAACCAGTGGACCAGGGAGAATCCCTGTGGTGAAGAGGATCCTCGCTGGCTCCAGAACAGAGCAATATTTCCTGGTAGTCTCTGATATGAAGCCTGACTTGACAAGGACCTGGGGACTTGCTGTTGTTTGTGCTCACTCTTCTGGCATCTACAAGTGTTTGAGCTCATGCAGTTCCTGTAAGCATTTGTGCACAGCACTGGTCTGGGAGGCCTTGATATACACAAATGTAACACTGCAGGAACAGAGGTATGAGGTATGACTGATGGCCACCAAAGGAGCCTTTTGACCTGAGACTCCTGTATACTTTGGGCCGAGGGAAGTTCTGGCATAATTTTTGAATGGAAGGCCTGGTATTGCTCTTTGTGGCCTGAAGTTCATTGTGCTTTATTCTTGCTCTTTGTTTACCTTTTCATCTTACTGGGAACCTTTGAATAGTTGAAGGTGTTCATCCAGCCAAGGAAGTAGGATTGTCTTTGGAGCAGCCCTCTGCTGTGTTGGTGCCAGGATCACGTCTGGGTTCCTATTTTGTACTAGAGGATGTTTGAAGTAGTAGGAAAAAACCAGGAATTGTTCTGGAATCTGTTGTAAAGACCTATTGAAGGAGATGGGGAGACTTGTGAGGAGGATTCCATACCAAAGTCCTTGGTTGCCACAGTGGATCAAGGTATGTGAGCACCGCAAATGTCTCAGCAGGGAGGGATCCACTGGGGCTGCTGGAAGTGAGGCCTCATTGAGGCCTTGGGCATGGGAAGGGAAACAGTGTAAGTGAATGGCCAAGAGAGAGTGTTACTATCAGTCAGAGACTGTGTATTGAATGCAGAAGTGCACCTCAGAGAGATTATAGAGTTAGGGCCTGTGTTAAAATAAAAGGGCAATTCCCAAGAACGTGGGTCAGGAATGAAGAAATTGGGCAGCTCAGAAAAAAAGGTGATGCATGTTCTATACTTTGTTCACTGTGTCTTTACCCCACTTTGTACAGCCTGGACATCTTGATCCATTGCTGGGTATTCAATTTGAGAACTCTGTGTGCAAGTGCTTGGCCAAGTTATCAGTCAGTCACAGATGAAGACCTTCTCTATGTTTTGGCAAAATGACAGTGTGGTAGTCGGTGTCTGTAGTGAAAGTTGGATGCCTCATCCCAGGTAAATTGTTTGAAGGTACCAGCAAGGAATAAGTGCTTGCAGATTCAGGAAATCCAGGTTTTTTGCACATGATGGAATTGCGAAAAAGTGGTTTCCACTTGAAAGAACTTGGGACCCCTTGCATACTGTGACAGCGAGCACATATGTAGACAATATAAATTACAGACATTGCTCTTCTGAACTTCCAGAACATGTTGTCATCAGCTATCACTAATCTGACATGGCATTATTGGGTTAAGACTTGTTTTGGACTGCTGGCAAATTGAAAACCTTAAAGATTTTAGACCCTCTTGGTTGGGCAAATTTGCATATTCAATAAAAGTATGCAAGTTGCACTATCAGTTGTAAGGTACAAGCAAAATTGTACCTTGGAAGCTTGTTTTGAAGTTGCCAGGTTGAGTTTGAGGCTTTCAATTCTCTGAAGACCTCAAGCTTTTCTTTTAAGAGGCCCATGATTTTCCTGTAAAGTCAAAATACATGGATATTTCCATTTTCTGATTAAGGCTTGCAGCCTCTAATAGCACTGTATCAAGTTGGGTTTGACTGGCTCATTGGTTTATGTGTTCTCTTTGCCCATGCCTTCACTATGATGGTTATCATTGTAACAACTGGTCTCCAGCTGACCATAAAATTGTTTTTCTGACTCACCTGTGTACCACAGATGCAGCCCAAAGGACACACAAGAGTTGCATAGAGTATCATCCTGGACCTCAGCACTGGTGACAGGAGTATTGAGATGCATACATTAGTTTATATATAATCTTTCTCTTTTTGACTCTGTAACTGCTGTTACATAAGGGAAGAAAAAGCCCCATATAATCTGTGGTCTCTGGGAAGCAAGTTTGAGACTGGTGCAAAGTGTAGATAGAACCTGTTATGTGGAACAATGCTCCATTGAATGAGTTACTTTCAGTCATGTTTATTTGCACAACTGTTGGAACTGATGCCTTGAATTAAAATGTATGAAGCTGGAAGATGTTCGCTCTTGAAGCGAAAAGGAAGTTGCTTCTATTATTGATGATACAAATTTTTCTTTTCAGGGCACAGGTGCAGCAAGTTTTGATGAATTTGGGAATTCAAAGTACCAAAATCGCAGAACTATGAGCAGCTCTGATCGTGCAATGATGAATGCTTTTAAAGAAATTACGAACATGGCAGACAGAATCAACCTCCCTAGAAATATAGTTGTAAGTTCATGTCTCCCTTCCTTAAATTGTTCTGGCATTGACTTAGTTAGCATAATATAATGAACGCATGAATTTTTGATATTGCTGCTAATTAAATGGCCTGGAGTTAATTAAATTTCATCTTCTTGCTTTGAAGGATCGAACAAATAATTTATTCAAGCAAGTGTATGAGCAAAAGAGCCTGAAGGGGAGAAGTAATGATGCTATTGCTTCTGCTTGTCTCTACATAGCCTGTAGGCAAGAGGGTGTTCCAAGAACATTTAAAGGTAAGTTTTCAGTGATACAGATTCAGTTTTGCTCTGAAGGAAAGGTTTAGTTACTGTCACTGTAGGTGACTGGTTTTCTTATTCCTGGACTTTTTCAAATTAGTTGTTCTCAGCTGTAGCTCACCTTTGAGGGAAGGGTAGGAGAGTCTGTGGGAATTTGTTATATTTGTGGAGCAGGCTCTTCAGTATGGGAGTTTTAGTATTTGAAAGTTACTTTGAGTGTTGGTGAAATTTAAAAAGGCATTGCTTTGATCAGAGGATAGTGGAGACTGTTGTAACTGAATTTGATCCAGCAGTTCTGTAGTAAATTTGTGCAACTTTTCCCTAACAGAGAAGCAACTCTCTAGCATTGAGTACCAAATTTCCCTTACTGAAGTGAGCTGTATTAATTAGTGCCTTATGATAAATCTGCACTGACAGAAGTTTCACGAATGAGCTTATTTAGTGATGGTGGCCTTCAGGACCCTGGCCTTCTTTGTGGGTCTTAATATATTGAGAATCAAGTTTGATTATTTTAAGGGGAAGCAAATGCTGTGAAGCCTAAGATTTAATTTATCCTCTTTTTTCAGAAATATGTGCAGTGTCCAGGATTTCAAAGAAAGAAATAGGCCGGTGTTTTAAACTTATTTTGAAAGCTCTGGAAACCAGTGTTGATTTGATTACAACTGGAGACTTCATGTCACGATTCTGTTCTAATCTGGGTCTTCCCAAGCAAGTACAAATGGCAGCAACACATATTGCCCGTAAAGCTGTGGAATTAGATTTGGTTCCTGGGAGAAGCCCTATCTCTGTAGCAGCTGCAGCTATTTACATGGCATCACAGGCTTCTTCAGAGAAAAGGACACAAAAAGGTAAGACTTGACTTTTGTTTATTTTTAGTTTGCCATGTCTTTCTTCTTGAAAGAAAATTCAGTGTTACTGTGAAAATTGTATGAGGTCTGTGCAAACAGCAATAAACTCCATTCTATCTACATACAGTAAGAACCAAACCAGGATGTCCCAGTCCCCAAAATGAACATGGAGTAATTGGCTGCACTCAGTGTAAACTGAGTTCATTTTCTTCTGGTATTAGGAGTTGGATTCTTGAATGCAATGGACCAGTGCATTCAAATGAGCATAATAATTTTAGGTTTACCTATGCTAAAATTTTTGTGTGTCTATTTTGCTGCTCTAAAATACTCCAAACACAAACTAGGCAGCAGTTGCAGGGAGCACCTGGGCTTTGGATTACATCGAATCTTTAATCATTCCCACAGTGTGGGAAGCACCTGCATTATTACATAGTCCTTGACTTACTGTGAGCTTGTGGTAAAGATGGAAGGTGTGGGATGGCAAGGTTTGTTGTGGATCAGGTAGGGCAGATTCTCTGCTGGTAGGGTAGCCCATGGGGAGCCAGTAAGGTGTTCAGGACTCTTGAGCCACAGAGCAGCATGGATCAGCCCCTGGAGTTCAAGGGAATGAGGCCTACAGGGCAGCAATGCCTGGGGAAAGAAATTTGCTAAGGCTGCAGGGGGTAGAACTTGATGTGAGAAATGGATCCAGGTGCTCCACTGAGTTGCCCACTCCAGATCGGAAGCGTTGAAAATGTAGCAATTTCTTAATGGAGAGTTCCTTTTGGATAAAGAATAGCTTTTATCTGTCAGGTTGTGGTCTTTTGTTCTGCATTTATAAGCGCTTATGTTCCTGGAGCTTCCATCCTGTTGGCACTGTCCTGGGCCTGTGAGTGATCTGGAGCCCAGGAAGTTCAGTACCTTCATCCTTGCTGGTTGTGAGCTACTGGGTTGCATCTCTTAAAAGTGATTGTTAAAATACAGCTGCCTGCCATGGACGCCATGGCTCCACACTGCTCCAGTGTTTTCAGACAGTGCTGAAGGCTCTCTCATGCAGTTCGAGGCCTAAATTCCTAACTTGACTAACTCTTGAATAAAATTTAAGTTTCTGTGCATCTCAAACAAGTGTTCTCTCAGCTTGTTAGGCAGTGCTCTCTGCCTTATTTATTGGTGCATTTTAAGGGAAATGTATTTCGTGTTTAACTGAAGGTATCAGTTTTTGTCTGTGGCTCAGTTTTTTGCTTATATTTAATTAAAGCATAAAAATGAAGAGCCAGAAGTTGATGATTTGTCAAAATATTGCTGGTCACATGTAGAGTTTGCAGTAATGTTTTTAAGCACTTTTACACTCTTATCCCTCTGCCAATTTGAGATTTGTTATTCCACAATTTATAGATGAAATTGAATTGTGGCCCATAAGAAGACAGAGTTATGTATCCAAAATACTAGTAACCACAGTTAAAACCATTTCTACCAGGCTTTTGGGAGAGTTGCAAGTGAAGCAAGTGTCTGGTGCCTCTTGATAAGTTATGCTTGTTGATAAGGTATGGTTATTGTTTTCTTGAATACAAATGGCAAAAGTAAAAACTAATCACTTTTCTGCTTTTTGTTGTAGAAATTGGTGATATTGCTGGTGTGGCTGATGTTACGATTAGACAGTCATA
This sequence comes from Toxostoma redivivum, assembly GCA_013397375.1. NCBI lineage: Eukaryota > Metazoa > Chordata > Aves > Passeriformes > Mimidae > Toxostoma > Toxostoma redivivum. The sequence continues at coordinate 1,142,876 of VXBI01005881.1, read as the reverse complement.
CAGGCTGATCTATCCTCGAGCTCCGGATCTTTTCCCAGCAGACTTCAAGTTTGATACCCCAGTAGACAAGCTACCACAGCTGTGAGATTGCAGAGGGTTAATTTGTTAACCACCCCCCCCCAAAAATAACCCCAACAAAAACAAACTCTTTATTTTTGCCTATAATAAAGGATGTACAAAGTGTTAATATTGGGTCTTCGTGTTGTGGAACTGGAGGATATGGAGATGGAGCATAACTGCTGGAAGGCAGCATACATTCCAAGGGTAAACAAGCTCATTGTGTGAATTTTGTATGTATATATTAGTGGAAGTAAATATTTAATAATTGTTGCAACAAATTTAATTTGATACTGTTGTACTTATTTAGATTTCTTTTGTAGGGATCTAGTAAGATGTATTTTGGAGAATTTAAAATACTGTGTAATTCCCAAATAAACTGTTTTCCAAAAACACCATCTTGTGGGTATGACTGCAGTGTGACATGCATGTACTGTTGTACATGCTGAGAACTGGAATGCAGTCCATGGAATGGTGGAGTGAGCATCGTACTTGTGGGATTGGTCATAAGACTTTTTAAATGCTCATTTTCTGGACAATTTCTGATCTCTGGAGTGCTCTAATAGTCGTAGGGAACTGTAGTGTGGGTGCTTCCACCCATAATGTAAACAGTTGCTGGAATGCTCTTCTGAGTTTTGCACAACTGTTGCAGAATATTTCCAGACTGGTTGCAAAAGGAGTAATCCTTTCCTTGGCGCTGTCTCTGTGATTCTCACTGACATCTCTGCTTTTCTGCTGTGAATTGGATGTAATGATAAAGCAACTACTGAGAAGCATGAGGACTCACTTTAGTGAATTGCTGGTAACTTCATGATGCTTAGTACTGTACAAAGAAAAGTAAAAAGTATTTCTAGTATAAGTTTCTGTTAAATTTCTGGCCTGCCAGCCCACCCTGCAGTCTGGCTGGCCTGTGGTTATAAGTGAGCACTTGCTGTTTGAACTGGTAAGTCAGGTGCTGACTGAAGGCCTGAAGTTGTTCAGCCCTGCCCAGACTAAGAGCTTTGAACACTGATTGCCTCCTGACAGTGTCCCTTTGTGTACAAAGCAACAAATGTACTTAACTGGGAGTCTGGTGGTTCCTGAGATTTTGTGTCACAGGTGCAAATTCAGTTTAACCACACAAATGAACAGCTGAGGAGTCAGCTTGCTGCACATCTGGTCCTAAGCCATCCTGAGGGAAGGCTGTGTCCAGTGCTATAATTGCCAGTAGCCTTCATTTATTTTTGCTAGTTGAGCTTTAATCCTCTTCTGCCAATAGATACCAGAAATGTGGAAACAGAATATTTTTTTCTGTAAACAAACAGCAAAGGTTGTACAGTCCTCTTATACCACAGGAACTGTTGGTTGCAGCCATGAAAGATTCTGGTGCACATGTTAGAAGTGGTACACTCAGTAGCTGGGAGGGCACGTATTCATAGTCTAATTCTATTGCCTTTGATTTTTGGTGCAACATTTTCTATTATCTGGGCATTCCCGGTTTTGGTCTGAGCTACTCCACCTGCATCCTCTGTGGATGAAGGTGGGATGCCTTGAATGGGCTGGGCCTGACCTTTAATGCACTCTTACAGCTTGTGAATGCAAAGATGGAAATTGGTTTTAGTGTGAATGCAGCTTTCCGGCATGGATCTATGGGTTAAATCTACTCCATGAAGGCTAAAACTGACTGAAACATGCCCTTACTGCTTATGCTTAAATCCTTGCGGGCATTAGGCACGAGTACTTGACATGTGCGCCGGGTGTCTGTTTGTAGTTCTGAAAGTATTGCGTACAGCAAAGATTGCCTGGACATGAGTTTAAATACATCTGTACAAAGCTCTGAAGTGCAGCAGGTGGAGCAGGGACCTGCAATCCTGCCTTGACCCTGCAGTTCCTGTATCTCCCGGGGTGTGGAGATGGCAGTAACTCTGCAGCACACAGGCACGACTAGGAATCTGCTTGAAGGGGCAGGAATATTCTGAACGCCACTGCCTGCTGGCTGCAGTATACTAGTTAATGTGAAGCATACCAGGAAAAAATATGGCCTAGCTCTGAATTCATTTTTAAGAGCTCTGACTGCTTTGGTACTCCTGCCCGGCCTGTGCCGCCCCCTGATGCGGGGGGCGGGCTTTGGGCGCTCTGCTCTCCGGGGCTGGGCCTGAGGGGGCGGCTCAGCAGCCGGCCCGGGAGAAGGCAGGGCGATGAAGGGTTGCATTCCCCTCACACAAGTGCGAGGGCAGGACCTCTTCAAGCCTTAATTCAATGGCAGTTCAGACTCGAGCCTTCAGACTTTGGAGCCAGCCCTTTCTGGAGCGATTGTTTAGCCAGATATGAAGTGTCCGTCTCTGGGCAAAATGGCCGCACGAAATTCCATGTGGCTCGTAAGAGTAAAGAATTCTGTTGTAAATGCACTCAGAAGAAAGCTTCATCCTCTAGACTGTGTGAAGAAGGAGCTCAGTGTGGGGTAGGTAGGTAGACTGTGGTTCGGTTACACAGCTCGCTAAGCAATGGTGGGCAGGAAGGAGACTGTAGTGAAGCAGCTCCCAGGAGCGGCTCAGCTCTGTCCCCCTGCCCTCAGGGGAGGCCTGGGAGGGAGAGCGCAGGCAGGCAGGCCACGATCTGCTTCTGTCGGCACTGCTCCAAGCCAGACTGCTCCGAGGCAGTTTGTGATATTCTTTACAAAAAAATAAAAAGACTAGAAGCCTACTAAGCTCCCACCAGGAGAGTAGATCCCCTCCTGACAGTTGGATCTTTTCTGAAGTTACCTGTGGAGAAAACATGACCAGCCACTTCAAGAAACAGCAAAATCATGTTTGCGACACAATTTACAAATTACTCTATTTAGAACTTTAATTTGTGATATTAATGACTGCAAAACACTTAGAATGACATTTGTTAAAGGCACATTTCATTTAATGCATAGTGTACCATTCTAAAATATCCTAATTTCCTTACAAAGTGCTTGAGCAGCCACATACAGATAAAGTATAGCAAAATATATTTACAATCTAGGGTTTAAATCTTAATCTGCCTAAAAATATTTAAAAAACTACAGAGATAAAATTAGTGCTTTTTTCAGCTTAACTGGGTGAACATACCCTGCCCTCTAATTTTTTCTAATTTTTTTTTTTAGTGATCTGCTTAGATTAAAAAAAGATTTCTGTACAAGATGTAGTTACAAAAAGGTATGTTTGAGGATACTTTTGTAAGTATTAAGCACCCTTTGAGATGCTTGTGTATATATATATTTGGGAACCAAAAAGGGCGAGCTGACTGTACCTCAAAAGTATTGGTTTCAGCTAGATACAGGAACATAATTTGTTTCTAATCAATACAGAACCTGGAAACAAGGAATGCTGAGGACTTGAGTCACTCTTCCCAATGTGATTTGTAGCAGTGGGGAAGGTGCCTGCCCCATCCTGGGGGACTGGCCTGATTTAGGCCTAGTAACCATTATTTTATTTTTTTCTCCCTTAAGCCTCTCCCCTGCCTAACCCTGCAGGTCTGTCCAGCATCTTGATTTTAAACCACCACCTTAGCATTGCATACTCCAGTGGTTTGTGTTTTTTCTTTGAATTAATAAAATTACCAGTTTTTAAATCATTTGAGTGTGATGCTCACTGCCTTAGCCCGTGAATAGCAAACTCCTGGCCAGGATGAACCTGTGAGGTTACAGTGCTGAATAGTGCTAGAGGTAAGGACCACATGGGAAATGTATTTTCCAAGAGTCAATGTTTGCCCACAGAACAGCAGATGCCAAAAATAGGTCTTGGTTTACAAATACACACAGTGTCTGGTCTAAATTACTTTTCAACTTTTGAGGTACAGCTTTTAGTGTTAAGGGGTTTATAAAATATACACTGTTTTTATCAAAAATATTTATACATTCTATTACAACATATTGCTTTTTACCCTCAGTAACTGCCAATCCAGGGGCTGGAGGTCAGTGGCCTACATGGATACATTTTTTTGTTCACTTGGCCACTACGCAACACCGGTGAAGTGGTACAATTAAATTACTTGCCTGGAGGTAAGAATACATTACAACTTCCAAATATACATGTTCACAGCATGTATGCATTGAAAATCCTTACGTTTCCTAAGTGATATGATACTGTACAGCAGACAGAGGAGGATGGAGGGGGTTGGATACAGACTGGGAACTTCTCTGCCCCCTCAGGGTGCGGGAAAGGCTCGAGGTGAGTATGGGAGGGGCTGGGCCTGGGCCTTGCATCTGCTCCGCTCTGGGTTACACTGAGCAGCATCCTCCTTACATTCCTCATCCCAACCAGGGCCTTAAGCCGTGCTCAAGGAGTTTGAAGGCAAAACTGTTTGGCAAGTGACTTTGGTAAACTCTCCGGATTTTTATGGGTTTTTCTTTGAAATGGAAGCACTTACACAGTTGTTATCTCAAAGGCAAGGCGTTTAACATTTTTCCTAATAAATACCATAGAAAATTTACAAAACAAGGCATATCTGTTCTCAATACCATTATTTTAAGAAAGCAAGATGAAGGTGTACATAAAAATGTGTAGTTTTAAAGACTGCACAATATTTAGCTGAAATAATTTGCCTTCTCCGACTAGAACCAAGTTCTGTGTGAGTGTCACCGGTATCCCAACTTACTTCAGTGTGGCTGAGTGGAGATTACCTAGCTCAAAGTCTGCTTTTCCCACTTGAGGCAGATACTTTAAAAAGCCGTATTATCTGCTGCGGAAGAGTGAGAGGAACTGTACAGATCCACGTGTGCCCATGTGCGGGAAGTTCAACACAGCCTGGGTTCACCAACTCAGTTTAGGAACGCCATAGACCTGCTTTCCAGTGCTCAGATAAAAAACAATATACAAAGAGGCCACTCTTCACAAGAGTGTTAAAACAGTACTTAAAAGGATCTTCATGTGATTTAAAAAACCCAGAAGCTACAGGTGGCACAGAAAGCAATTGAAGGGTCGGTATTCTTCAGAGAGAGGCATTCTTGTGAGCCAGTCAGCTGGGGCTTCACAGTGTGTGGAATTTAACACCAATCAGCAATGTAATCAAAATCTCTGAACATTTCCTGCTCTTCTTCTGAAAGTATCCTTGGTTCCCGAGGTGGAGTGAGGATAGGTGCTTCAGAGGTAAATTCATCATCAAAATTACTAACATCTTCTCGTCCTCTAATGGTGGGTACGAAAGGAGGCTTGACTTTCTTGGCCAGTAAAGCATGCCAATCTATTTGCTGTAAAATAAATGAAATGATGTTTAGTTTCTCCATCTCTACTCCTTTGTGTCCTTAGAAATAATACTAGTTCGTACTCACTCTGAAAAAGTGATGCTTTTTCACATCCTCAGCATCTTTCTCTCCAGCTCCAAGACGCCGCTCTGGATTTCTTCGTAGCAGCTGACAAAATATACAGAGTTTCAGTGGAGAAATTCAGGGGGAGGGAAAGGAAGAAGGAAGGATGAGTGTTACTGTGTAAGAGCCAACACCAAGATGAGGTGGACAGTGAAATTCATACTCCCTGGCCTATGGCCAGTCTTTGCCCCTTGAAGAAATGGACAGACAAAGCTTTTAGCAGTGCTCTTTCAGCCTCCCAGCACAGTTCCAGTAGCAGCTAAGCCAGGATAAGTGCCAGAGCAGACTCATCTGTCTCCCTGCAGAGCTGTGCTGCCATGTCTTGGTACTGGGCAAGTGCTCAGCACAGAGTGCAAAGTTCCTCTTTGCTGGTGAGGGTACAGATTTACATAAGCCAGTGGTTCTTGCTCAGCTCAGAGAAGAGATTACCCTGCTGTCTCAGTGCTCAGCTCATTCACAGCAGTTCATTTACCAGGAGAGGGTTCAAGCTGCTTCATATATTCAGCCAAAGGAAAGGGTTTCCTAGTTAGCTCCAGAAATGTGATGCTCCCCCTTGTGAATTGTACTGCTGTGAGCAGCCCCCTGTTCCAGACAGGGCCCAGAAGCAGGTGGGTTGATATTTATGATGCAGCCATCAGAAAATAATGTCTACTATGTTATGAATGAAAATCTGTGATGGAAAGAGCATGCACAGAGCTCCAACTACTAAACTGCCAGTACCAAGCTCCTAGTACATGTATTGTGGGTGTAGCAGTGTAGCATCCTGTCCCCTATGGATATTGGCATGAATTTTCACAGCAAAAATACCTTTCCCAGGTCCTGCCCGTAAAACTGTATTCTGCTTTCTTTCTCTAGGCAAGCACTCTGTCCCTGAGACTAAGAAATGGTTTTAAGTTACCGAATATTTATGCTATTACTTAGATAGTTATGTCAGAGTAATTACTGTGCTACAGCACTTTGCTGAATTGGGTGCTAAACTGATACTCAGCATCAGACATTTATGTGGAGAGGCTGATTCCAAAGGCTTTGGAACCACCTCCAGTACTGCCTTTCTATCAACTGTGATAAAGTGCTAACTTAGGTTCAACTGCCTTCCTTCGATAAGCAGACACATCTCACTAAGGAATAGCACTAACAACAACCATAACCAAAATCAGATGTTCTTTGCCAAGAATGGGACTGCAGAGGCCACGTGTACAGTGTTCCCTGCCCCAGCTGGAATGAAACCAAAAAGATTTAGAAGTCTTTGAATTAAAATATTCATGTGACAATGCTAATCTACCAAATATGTCAATGCAGCAGTGTTTGTCTAGAAAAAGAGAGCTGAACTACTTGAGTTAGGTGAAACTAGGAAACTTATTTCAGAGAGAAAATAGAGCCTTAAGTGTTTTACACTTTAAAAAGAAAAACTTGCTCCTAATAAAGTGGAATGGCATAGACAATTTTCATTTAAGGTGACAGGCAGCATGGCACAGCATAAATGAAGCAAGTCTGAAATTTAATTGTCAAAAAAAAAAATAAAAATGAAGTGCAGGTTCCTAAACTATTTTGTTCCTCACGAAAGTAATTGTTGGAAACGGGACAAGAGAGAGATACTGTGGTAATTATTAAAATGTTCTTACCCGTCTCATTATTGAGATGGCTTCTGTAGACAGAAATCGTGGATATCTTACTTCATCATTTACGATGCTGTCAAACACCTCTTCTTCGTCATCTCCAGGGAAGGGAGACTATAATGAAAGTAATTAAAAACCACTATAAACAGGCTTAAAATCACAACTGAAAACAACATAAACTCAGCTGAGTATTCGGAATTATACACCCTGAAATGAAGTCTTCCTTCCCAGAAACAGATACATGGCTATTCACAAGGAAGAGAGAAAAGGCAAGTTGGTATTACCCCATAATTCCTCCTGAAAGACTGTGTTTTAAAAATGTGCTTTTAAGATGTAGAAACACCTAAAACTGGATTTTCTTTGAACTCCAAGTGTACATGGAAATTATTTATCAGCTCTTTGGGACACCTGCCATTCACAAATAGCGTGATCAATCTGTTTTCGTAAAATCTTTAGCATGTTGCAGCTCATTGGTTTTCAAACTATTTAGAAGTGGCCTGTCACTGATGTAGGTGACACTGTACAAGCTTTTTGTCCTTTTTTACCTGAATGGAAGTGAAAGTAAGTAGAATGACCATCTTTTTTGAAAAAGAACAAAATTATGAGTTTTTAGCATATGTGCTATTACTGTGCCACCTGGGAGATTCTGTTACAAAATTAACCAGAGGTAGAGCAGTATATGCAATGACAAATAAACTTCTCAACAGTGATTTATTTATACCAGCTCATTTACATGGAACTGAGGCTTTCTGTTTTAGTGTGCTTGGCATAATCTTTCACTGCTCTCTAGTTTTATATGTTAAAGTTCACTTCCGTTCAAGCTACAGAAGTTTTATTTTTTTCCCCAAAAGCATGTGAAAGCAGAAGACTGGTATTGCTGTGCATATTCAGACTTGGTAAGAGACGTGTCCTGGAAACCTAGCTCCTCCAAACTGTAAGTACAGATGATGTACTATGCTCTTACTTAGAGACACTGATATTAATATGCCATTACTGGAATTTGATTTAAGACATCATGATGTAATTAAAAATAGAGTAAAGCAAAGATCTGTTACAACTTGCTGGCTTCTACAATAGCTGATAATTCAAGCTCCAGACATTACTTGCCAACTTCTCCAGTGTTACAACAGCCAGTATTAGGTAAGTAGCTGCTTAGTATTTCACATTTCTTTTTCTGGATGACACACATTAAGATGCTCACTGTAAAGCTGGGTATGTCTATGAATGCTGTATAACAAATACTGATACTGTAGCAGGTAGGGCATATGAAATGTTAACAGGCTGGTATCCTGAGGTTTGTAACCTTTAAACATTCCTTTTTATGACTCCACTGTACCTTACCAGAACTTACCTCACCCACCAGCATCTCATAGATAAGAACACCAAGACCCCACCAGTCTACAGCTCTTGTATAGGACGTTTCTGTCAGCACCTCTGGAGCCAGAAATTCCGGTGTGCCACAGAATGTGCTTGTTCTGTCTCCAAATCCCATTCCTGAAAGTTACAGATAATGAAAAGCAAGCAGTATTTTCTGCCATTCCACAACCTATTCCTCCAAGCAGAACCTCTCCAGAGCAACTTCAACTGATACTGTAGATCCAGGGCTCGTGTCCTCAAGGCTCAGGCCAATGAGGTAAAACAATCCCTCCTTCTTCCTCCCCATGCCTTTGTTTCACATATACTTCGGTTGAAATTTTGCTATCCTCTGCTATATCCTCTGCAATGTGCCAGATTAAGGTTCCAGTTACACTCTTACCCAGTTATCTTTGTTTGGAAAGATACAATCTTATGCTCTATTTCTACCAGTTAGCAAAAGAAAATGCAGTACACACTAGTTTAGCCAAGCATGCCCCTCTGGATGCTTCTGTAGTGCAAATTACATAGAGTAAAGTAAAACATGGAGTGTAGTGAAAGAATGTGGAGCAAAATAAGCCCTGTGGATTTGCCAGAGGGGCAGAGTTTGGGACATCAGCACCACCAGGCCTGATGTAACTGTCAACAGGAGCTGCTGCAGAAAACTTGAGAAAACCGTTTATTGTAGCAGGCAGTAAAGATAAGAACTTTCCTTCTCATTTTGTTTTTTCACTTACAGAACTCATTTGTAGCTACAGTCACAGGACTTGCCCTGACACCCATGTTTGATGACCTACTGAATTTACCCAATTCCCTCTTAGGCTACCTTAAAGGAAAAGACATGGAAGACGGGCTATATAAACTGAAAAAGAATCTTTGCCCACGCAATGGGTTTTGAGAAAAACACTGTAATAGCTACTCTATTTGGCATTTGCCAGTAGTGAGATGCTTGAAAGTAACTTTCTAGGTTTCCCTTTTGGGACAATCTCTCAATTTTAGCTGTAATATACTTGGCACATCATTTCCATATACTCAGAGTTGCAACTGTTTCTGAGCTAAAAAAATAGATAATGAATTTGTAAAAAAGCAAGAACTCAGGATGGATTTATAATGGCACTCGATTTTGTTGTGCAGTGTCAAGTTGTTTAGAATGATACCACCTAATGCTTTTTCTACTCACTTGTAAAATGCACAGTGTGCCTTGTTAACAAGCAGAGATGTGATGAAGTAAGAGTCAGAATAGGTGATGCTCACAACTGACAAAAAATGAATAAAAAGAACAGGGCAACGCTCACATACTCCTGTGAACTGTAAAGAAGGAACTTCTTCCTATCTCCACATCTGTACAATCAGAGATTTATTTTTTTCCTTCAAATGACACATGGTAAATAGACCCTATACACATCTGACAGTTCAAAACTCTCAAGGAACAGTCAAGTCTAGGACAGATTATGGAATTCCCCTAGAAAGAAAATTTAACGGCCATTACCTTCTTTACAAAGACCAAAGTCAGCAATTTTCACAAAGCCTTCTGTGTCCAGCAATAAGTTATCCAACTTCAAATCTCTAAATGAACATTTGAGAACAAAATTGCATCACTTGATGTTTCTTCAGTACTATTCAGAATAGCTGAAATTCATCTGCTGGAAATGACTACTTACCTGTACACTATTTTGTGCTCATGCAAGTACTGAAGTCCAAGAACCACACACGCAGCATAAAATCTGTTGAAAAAGTTAAAATTTCAATGGAATTTTGTCTTGCTTTTCAATTATTATTGTTCTTTTTATAAGCCAAACTTTGAAGTTTACCAATTGGTTTTTTGGGTACAGATTAGTTTTATACAAGACCAGAGTTTTAAAGCCAGATGGAAAAAACACTTCAACTTGCAGCTTTCAAACTGTAGCATGTTTGCTTGGACTAGAGGGTGTTTTCTGTAGTGCTCACTGCTATAGCATTGAAGGTTTTCTAAATCAGCTTATTCTTTCCATTTTTAGCCTTGTCTACGATTTTAACTCCTCATTCAGCTTTTTAATGTAATCTTAAAAAGGAGTATTAGAAAAATTAAATACTTGTATATAGATTTTGAATTCAGTGTAGATTCAGACACATTAAACCTGCATGTCTTCTTCTAACAAAATCAGTTAGAATCTCCAACCTTTTTAAAAACTTAAGCAGCATTTATTGAAGTGGCATAATGTGGTGGCATATGGTGATAAAGCCCTTAGTTCTTATTCAGTGAACAAAGTGCCCTTCACTTAATGCCACAGGAAGGGAGGGATACTCACACTGCTCTGGGTTCAGAGAAGACATCAGTGTGAATGTGCATCATCAGGTCCCCACCAGCAGCATATTCCATTACAAAGCACACGTGATCTTTGGTTTGGAAACAAGCAAAAAGGTTCACCAAGAAGGGATGTCTTACACTATTCACAGTTTCAAATATTCGCTTTTCACACATCAAGCTGCAAACAAAATCAGGAACAACATAAAGCTCAGTGCTGAACCACAGTTTTTCAATTCTCAGAAATTACTGGTATTTTATAGTTTATGTTTTTTTCTCTATTCCTCAGAATAAGATAAGAACATTTTTTGTTTTGGTTCAAAAGAGAGATTTTAATATCAGGATTTCATGAATTTTTATTTAGCTTTCCCAAATGAAAAGAGGAAACGTATCAGTCCATGAAAATTGTGCCCTGACAATTTTCCTTCCAAATACTTGGATTGCATTGACTATGCATTGATATCATGTGACATTCATTCAAATAAATTTTTATTTTGTTTACAAGATGTAAAGTGGAAACCCATATCTATCTATAGTAATTCCTGGTTATTTCTCCTCAAACCAATTGTTTAAGTTGTAGGTTATTGTTAATACAGCTATCCTTCTTCCTGCAAATGAATACAGTCACTCTTAAGCAACTGTAAAAACACCTTCTTGCACTAAAACCAAACAGTTTTGTAATGGCCCCTACACATCCAAGCAAATAAAAAAAAAAACCCAGAACCTGAGTTTTGGGTTTAAAAGTTTGAAAAACACCCAACAATGGAGTATACAAAGGGAAAGTATGATGGACAGAGCATGACAGTATGTTACAGGTTCAGAAATAGCAACACGGGTTCTGCCAGTAAAGCAGTCACTGTTATCCCCTAATGTGATGGAAGTAATTAGAATAAATAAGTGCAAGAGAACCTGAAAATCAAAAACAGGATCAGCTTAAAGTTAGAGCTGTAGTTCAGGCATAAGAAGGGCACTAAAACAAATCAGGAGTTTCTCTGCTCCCTCCTTGCCCCAGAACAAGAATACACATCTACAGCAGCCAGCTATGCAGGGAGATAACAACTGACTCTGCTCTTCCACTCAATTCAACAACTCCCTGGTAGAGCACACAACTGATTTATGGAATCCATGTTATATTGTACAAACTGACCTGTCTACTTCATCACGAGCCACAATATCTCCTTTCTTTAAGGCTTTAATAGCAAACATCTCATTTGTGTTTTTGTATTCTGCCAACAGCACCTACAACAGAGCAGATAATTTTAAGAGCTGTATCTAGTTTTTGATAAAGCCTTGACACTTAAAACAGCCTTTTGACATTTACCTTTCCAAAATGTCCTCTGCCCAGTACAGCACAGCATCTGAAATCCTTCAGACTGAACTGAAATCTTTGTTGCAATCTATGTAAATTAAAAAAAAAATCACAAAGTTTCTAGTTTGTTAGTTTAAGAAATATTATTGATCGAGACGGGAAAACCACTGCTTTTTTACCTTCTATCTTCAGGCTCTCTGGTGTTGGTGTATTTCTTGTCTGAATGGGGAACGTCAGACTGACAAATTATTTCAGGCTGGAGTTTTGGAACAATACTATTTCTGCCATTTTCAAAATCAAAAGTTGTTACTTCATCCTGTGAAGAATAATAAACGTGAAAATTTAAAACTGATAGTGAAGGCAAATGAATGCAGAAATTTTACTATAAGCACATGAAATTCTTAATACACCCATTACCTAGGCTAAAATGGCAAATTTCCAGATGATGCAGTTAAGTAAGATTTTAACAGACTGGTGAAACCTACTGCTCCAGTCATTCTGCTCTTTCTTAATAGAACCATTTTATCCTGAATATTCTAATGGTTGTGGAGCTCTGGCTTTTTTCTGTGGTGGAACCAATGACACAGAGTGTTAAATACACCAATCACTGAAAAAGTTTGCCACCAAGAGCAATCAGAGCATTCTATTTACACAATTCTGTGTGTGGAAGTTAAGGGAGCATGTGCTGATATATAAAGGAAGAAATACATCATCAAGATGCCAATATTACAACCTTGTTAAACTGTATAACCCAAGAGTCTTAAAAGTTACTTGCCTGAGAAGGCACTTCAGGAGCCTTTATCTCAGAGGAAGATTCACATATTTCCACAAGGGAAGATGCACGGGGTGGAGCAGGTGGAGGCTCAGGCTCAAGTTCAAAGTCCAATTTGGCTACAGGAGAGTCACTGACAAGAAAATAAATAACTCCTCAGTGCATAGCAAAGACTATTTTAATACCTGTAGATTTCTCCTAAACCAAACCCTGTGTGTGGATCTAGCTGTAGAATAGTCTTCCACAACTAAAACATGGAAAGGTCTGCAGCCTTGCAGGATAACCAGCCTCTGCACACATTCTGCACGTTAGGGCAGAAGCCTCTCAGTGCTCCCTCCTGCACTCAGGGGTAGTGCAGAGTGCAGAGTGACCTACCCGGCTGGCAGGGTCAGTTCAGCGAGCTGGGCATCCACCACTGACCCCGTGGCAGGCACTGGTGCTTGGGGGCTGAAGGTGCCAGAGTGATTCACTGTAGGAATAGCTCTTCTTACCAGCCTTCCCCAAGTGGCAATATTAATATTCATCTGAGGAGCTCTGAGAAATGTTTTGCCTATAGATATTGTGAAAAAAGAAAACAGAGTGCAAGTAATTTCCTTACTCATTACCAAAACCAATAATTAAAAAAGCCCGTATTAATGAATTTACAGTTTATGAAAAACAAACTGAATTTGTCATTTTCCTTAGCAATTTCTAATTATTCACAATTAAATGCTAATGCATAATAAGGAATTCTAATACAAAAGATTTCTAAATGCAGTGCCAAATCCTTCATAATCAACAGCATTATTTGCAGGCAAACACTAGACCTCTGTATAAAAAATTGCACAGATCTATACAATTTTTAAAGCTTTACATGTTTATATTAAAGAATCACCTTGCTGTTTTGAAAAAATTTTCTTCTGCCTCTGGAGTTTTGGTCTTCTTTCAATAACTGGATTAAAGAATGTAACCTGCATTCAAATAACATGTGTTATAATTCAAGTTTCAGAACAAAATGCATTCTTAAAAGTTCAAGGAAAACTTGTTAAATTATTCTGCCGTGTAATACTTGCAAGTATGTTCAATTGCTTCAAAGAAACATTCTTACCTCTGCAAACAGAGTGCCCTGGGGTTCAAGATAGAGACACATGCCATGCCGTTGGTTATCCAGGAAATCTTCCAACCTCAGAAACTTTACTGCACACAAAGATCTCCAGTCACGCCAGTAAACTGAGATTTCTAATTCACGTGACTATGACAGGAAACACAGACACAGGAAATCATTTATTAGTAATTGTTCTGCAAGAGTTACCACAGTACAACTGTAAGATCAAGGAACTCAAGGACCAAGATGCAGAGCTGTTACTTTAAAAAGCTATCAAGGCTAACCAGTCAGACTGAAGCTCTCATTAGGATGATCACAGCGTTTCACTTCACTTCAGATGAGATCTCCAGTGCACAAATAAAAGCACAGGTGTAAAATTTCCCCTGAGAGTAAAAGCAAAGAGCCACAGTCACCAGATTTTTTGGGTCAGTCTAACAACACTGCTTGTTCAAGATCTTTTAGCTCAACCTCTGACAACAAACTGTAACTTGTTCTTAGAAACCTCAATTTTGGTAGTTTCCATATTTTTTACAAATATCAACTTCATTTTATGCCTGCAGTCATTTTAGTACCTGCATATGCACGATGATGCAAAACCTTATAGACTATCTCTAGAAAAGCATACACCTTTTGCAACATGGTTGTAAAGTGGGGCCAAAAACTCCAGACTACCAGGAACTACTGCTGCATCTTGCTGATGTGATTTATGTATTCTTAGAGTGTCTTACATGTGTGTTACAAAAACCTGTCCCAGAAGTAAAGAGTCCTGCAATACATGTGAATCCTGCAATGTAACAGCACCATTGTTTGTTATTACTTCAATTCCATCATGATACATCAATTAGCTGTCTAACATAGCTATGATAGGTTTTGAAAGAAGTAAAAGTCAAGAAGAAGCACTGAATTAAAAAATAATGGGGCTTGGCTTGTGCATTTCAAGCACATAAGGATTCACAGTTCTGAGCTGGAAGGGAGCCATGTGGATCATCAAGTCCAGCTCTTAAGTGAATGACCCCTATGAGGATTGAAGCCACACCTTGGTGTTATCAGCACCATGCTCTGCCAGTCGCAGGATATGTAGCCAGGAACAGCAGAAGCAAAGTCCTTTTCTGGCACCAAAACCTGAGTTATTAACTAGAGCCCATGACACATATGTTACTACCTCAAGAAGTTCTAGTCTTAATATGAGAATAATTGAGGCTTCAGGGCTCCACAACTGCTTGTTTTTTTCCTGCACTACTCATAACTGTAACCTGAATTTCTCTACCTGCAAGTGTAAATGCTTCTTTCGTAGATGGAGGGATTGGTAAAAACAGGAAAGTGGCTTTTATTTTTTTTCATGTGAGAAGTATATATTTGAGTAAGTATGTACTGGAGATAACATTCAAGCTCCTAAAGTACAGTTTAATTTTTAGCCTATATTTAACACTGACAGAAAAAAAATTAACCCTGTACCTTAAAATACTAGAACTATCAGGTATCTAAAAAAAAGAGAAACTTAAATCTATATAACAGAAATTTTACTTCAAAAGTATCAATTTAATATTTGTGCCTTCCAAGTAACTTTAAAATTCTAAGATAGAACTATTAATGAATTTCTTATTCCTGAAGAACTGACCAGCTTTACAGGAGAATACTTTATAAGCACACTGTAAAAATTCTATGACATGGTTTTATCAAAACATCCAAATTGATCTGATATCACACTTTACTGATAAATAATTAAAAGCTGATGATCCAAATAAAAAAGTAAGCACCATCTCTCCCATCTCTTGTCTCTGAAAACCCACTAAGGGTTAGATCTTGTCAAAAATATTACATTGGTTTGTAAGTCAAAAGAGATAAGATTTCTAGAATGCTGAGCCAGCACAACAGCCTAAGCCCGGGGAGCTCATTTTAGTAAAGATGGGAATACTGCACTTATGAAATTTGAACAAAATGACAGCAAGAGGGGAAAAAAAAACCAAAATGAAATTAATACAAGAATCAACTACAGCTGTCAATGAAAACAGACCACATTTTTACCCTGTCTAGTTCCAGTGTAAATTTCTGATCCCATGACTGATTGGAAATCGGTTTCCAGCTAGTTTGACCAACCACGGTGTTATCCAGCTTCAGTACAGCACAGACTTCATCTGTAAGTAAAATACACAAACTCAGCTTAAATCCTTAAGAGGATTTTCCACAAACAAAAAAATCTTCAGTAAGTTTCCCTTAGAAATGTAATCTCATATTTAATTGGTTCTTATGGGCATAATAGTTGGTTGTGCTTTTGCTTTTGTTAACAGCTTAAGAGGTGAAGAAACATTGAAAGTTTAGAGCTTTGAATCAATTTAATATTTAAAATTACAGAACACTACAGGCCCATGAAAATTTAAATAAAAGATAATGCATAAAAATGAGAGAAGTAAGAGTATACTGAACTGGACAAGTCATCAGTTTTCAGAAGGTTTCTACCACTCCCGCTTTTACTTTTACTGGGTCTACTTATGAAAGATGATCTGGCTTCATTTGGACTCCAACCAGGTAAAGGAATTGATGTGGCTTTTGATCGACCAGGGACATTTTCTAAAATATCTTGGCAGCCCATGAGCCTCACTTCCAGGGTACCTAGAAGAAGACAGACAATAATTTATGAAAGATTTCTGCTCTTAAGTGAACCAAGTGAATGACTAATGACTGATTGATGGCAAGAGCTCACATTCTGACTCCCACAGGGTATAACAGAAAGATCAGATGAAATCAAAAGACAAATCCAGGACACACATATATATTGAAAATAAAAGCATTAAAAGTCAACTATGTGGGACTCAATCTTCTAGGGAAGAACAACAGTTCATCAAGATAACACAAAGTAAGTTTTTGTTCTGTGTCTCAGAAGTCTTTTTGTTTTCTTTACTTGGGAACCTAACTCACTTGGGTTCGAGTTGTAAACAATGTCATTTTTTAAGTCTGACAAATTTCAAGTTTCTTATTAAAACAATGAATCTTGCAGAGGGAGCAATAATAATTTTTAATGAGTTTTATATAACTAGTTAATATTGGAAAAAATTAACAAACTATTGAGACTACAGATTTGTGTAAGAAATCTCACATTAGAAATCACATTTGCCTGCTGCACCCTAAAGTCAAATTTGTGTTAGTACGTAATTTAAAATCATTCAATTGTTCAAACTTGACTGAATTTGGATTTATAAAAGCTGAGACAAGAAGTTACTCTTCAGCAAACTATTCTTCCAAATCTTCTACATCTTTAAGAGGCTGCTGTTCTAATTGAAGAGTTTCCTCCAGCAGCACAAAAACATCTCAACATCACAGATGATTGCAAGAATGGTAGGCTAGCTTCCTCCTGTACAAGATAACATCTATAAAGCTGTGACACCACTGACTGACAAAATCAGCTACTAGAAGTGGTAAAATTAGCCAGTTCATAATCAGTGTCAGCTAGAAATGCAGCTCTGAAATGCAGTCTTGTTTTGATAGCAAATAAACTTAACCATGAAACTTAAAAGTACTCTTTTGTAACAGAAACTTAAGTCAGACTTAACCTAAAAATGATCTAGCAACATCATAGCCCACAGAACAGACAGCAAGAAACCAGTCTAAGAAGAAATCCCAACCTGTAGGAAGCTAACAGCCGTAAGTGACAGCTAAGCATTAGGCTATGAAGACAAAGAGATGCTATTGGCTTCCGAAACAGGTTAAAAGGTAAAAGAATACTTCATTCCCAAACTCTGTTTAGAAAAAAAAAATATATTAATAAGCAGAAAAGCTATACTCTTGTATAAGGAATGGATGCAAATCAGAAAGTTGACGCACTTTAAGATGTATGACAGTAGCACTGCTCTATTTCTCACAAAACATTAGAGGGAAAACACAGAGACACTGTTCATTTAAATCCAGCTCAATACAAAAGCTCTTTGTGTAGACAATATGAAAGTGAAACT
Organism: Toxostoma redivivum; assembly: GCA_013397375.1. NCBI lineage: Eukaryota > Metazoa > Chordata > Aves > Passeriformes > Mimidae > Toxostoma > Toxostoma redivivum. The sequence continues at coordinate 1,125,143 of VXBI01005881.1, read as the reverse complement.
ATTAAGAACTTCAGCATGTAGCTTTGTCAATTTCTATTAAAATTTTTTCGTATGTATCAGTACATCACATTTAAAGAGAAACTGTCACTATAAGATATTTGACCCTTGATTATGTGTTACAAGAAACAGAAGAAATAGGCAAGTTGTTTTAAACCTGAGGCATGATACTTCCTGCCTAGTCACTGATCATTTGAGATTTAATTTGATGAAGAAGTTCTTCTTACCACACAACTTTACAAGGACACTTGGCTGAGGTCCTGATAAACCACAATGCAAGAGAAATAGACTTGCTCCATATTATTGTTGTTATTATTATTGCTAAGCAGAAGAGTTCCTCCTTTTGTTTTAAAATATAACCCCACAGTACTTCAAAATTAAATTCTGTTTCAGTTCTACATGTATATCCCGAGTAACACTTGAATTACAGGGTTCTTTTTTTGTAATAAACATACTCTGTTAATAATAGGCTTAATAGTTACATGCAAAATGTGTTTAGGAAACAAAGCATAAGAACAAACCTATTTGTTATAGTCATTCTAGACCACTGACTAAATAAATTTAGAGCAGCAACATACCCCCAAGTAGTCAAAAGCATGTTTTTCTTTAAGAATGCTGTGAGGCAAATGTTCAAGGCCTTTGTTAAAGTACCGTTCGTCTGTTGAACCCTTACTTTCAAGGAAGGACAATTTCAGGTGAACCCAAACTGTGAGACATTCCTAAGCCACATCTATATATAAATGTACTCAGTAGTACTGGTTCCTCACAGTAGGCTAAGTCTTTTTAAAAAAACCAACCCAATCTTATTTGCAGGGAAAACAGCTGACACCAGCAAACAAGAGTCTCCCATGGTTTCATCTAGGACCTCCTTTTTGGATTACAAATATAATACATGATTTGGTAGTATAAATTTCACCTTCCAGAAATCCAGTGAGGTCCAGTGGGTAAAACAGGAACTGGGAGAGAAGCTGGGTGCCTATTCCCAGCTCTATCACCTACTTGTTGTATGATCAGGGCAACTCAGTGAACCCTTCTGCAACTTGGTTTCCCTATCTGTAAAATGGGGATAATGATACTTATCCACCTTGATGATAAGTACTTGATAATCTCAAGATGAAAGGCATTTGGTAAATGCTAGCAATATCATTCCATAGAGAGCTATTTAAGGCCAGAGTGTCACATTTTCAATAACATTATAAAAAGGTCAACAAATAAATCAAAGAAACTTATCTGCATTTTTTGCAGTGTACAGACACTTGCAAACTGTAAATGCCTTTGTCTAGGAAAAGAACAACTATTAAATATATCCAGTAAGAAATATAGTTAGCATTAAAGGCTTGTTTAAAACCATTAATTAAGATCAAAAAAAGAAAACTAAAGAAGCTCTTTAAATCATACCTGTTAAAGCTGCTGGTTTGGACAGTGTACTATACTGGTTTTGAGTAGATATTACACTCTGACGAGGACTTAATGTGGGTGAAGAGACTAATGAAAGCTCTTCTATAATAATACTGCTTTTGGGATGGTTTTTAGGAAGTTCATTCAATCTCTGTTCCAGTGAATACTTCAAGAGGTCCAGCTTCTGGCTTGATTCATTAAATCTTGCTTGAGCCTTTTTAAAATTAAAAGAAATTTGAAATAGTTCAATTTTTTTTCTTAAAGAGCCTTTAAAACAAAGTATCAGAAATTGTAATGACAAATTACTTCTGAAAGTGCCTTTCTGTCGGTAACTTTCCCAGATCCAAGTAATTTCATCACATTTTTTGCACCTTCTGCTACAGCATACTCTATCCTAAAATGATGTCGTAATTCTTCCATTCGGAGTTCAAGAGGGCTTATCACAGGTTTTGCTGCAAGAGATATAAACAAACAACCTTAATTGAAGACAACAACCAGGTTTAATTTCTTTAATATCAACCCCTCCTCCATATAAAGAAAGGGGAGAAGAAAAAGGAAAAAAAGGAGAGATGTGGACTTGGTAGTCCAAAGAGAAGCTTCAAGTATGTAATAAAAGTAAAAAGTGATATTTTCAGCATTTGCATTTGAATGAAATAGTAACTGATCAGGGCCTCAATTCAATAAACAGCTCCTACTTCCTGAAGAGCTATAATTGGTAGAAGATGTGAGAAAAAGAATATGTCTTCAAGGGAGTCAAGGGACTAAACTGAAATATCCCCAATATTCAACTGGCAAGGAAGTTTTGGGACTTCAACACTCCTGAACTACACTGTGAGCATTTATGTTTTAAACTGCTCTGTAGCAAAGTAGATCCCTGATCAGTTTCTGATAATCCCCCTGCTTCACTTCAAATCCTGTGGAATCTGGCTTCTGCCAGCACAGAGAAATAAATGGGAGAGATTCTGTACACTGCCTTTGCCAAATAGTCTGGGTTAACCACTCTAATGTCCACATCTTACAGTGCTTAGATATCCTAAACAGAACATTTCCTGAATATATTCCTTTCTGTTTAAAGCACTACGAGTAGTAGGAACACAAAAAGGCATTTGAAAGCACTTTCTACCTTGAATTTCTTTTTCTTTTAAACAAATGATATATGTAATCGATGTGCTAAAATGGGCTGTTAACAAGTGGTGTGGAAAAACACACACAGAAACCAAACACCTCACACACCAGAAAACAAAACATACACACACATTTTTCATTATCTAGGCTATATACAGGCCCTGACTACAAGCATTGTCATACAATGTCAATATTTAGAAATGCACACAAATAAAGTTCAAGACTTAGAGATATACCCATATGCCTATAAGTTTCTAGTACACTCATGCTATTAGAGCTCAGGAGTAATTTTTTTATTATTATTTGAAGATTTTCAATGAAATGCAAGTTTAAAAATATTTCTGAAATGCAGCATGAGTATTTCAAGCCAGGTCATTTTAATAACACTTTTCTTGGTTGCTTTAAATGTAGCTGTTTAGCACTTAATCTAGCCTAAATACCTATAAAACCAGAAAAAACTCTCCTCCATCTGTCCTACCACTAGAAATAATAAGGTCAGTCTTTGTAAGTATGACAAGCAGGCTTTGTACTGACATCAGATTTTTTTTTTAGCATCATAATATAAAGATTATATGCTTTAAAGAAAAATCACTAATTATTAAGACAAACGAAAGCATGCATGAAGGGAGAAGGTAGACCACAAAGCAAAAATGGACAGCATAAGATATAAAAAGGATGATAAAGAGAGATGGTATTTCTCTTCATTATGATGAAGGTACTTTCCTTCACATCAGATGTTTTTGGCACCCCAAGACACACAAAATTTTGCCTAGTCTCTGATTATTTTTGGTTCATGCAAGATGTATCAAATGTTTCTGCCAGAAATTTATGGTAAGCCTGCATGCATATGGGTATATATCTATATGGCATTCTGACATTAATGATTCATATTTCCTTTCTACACCATCACCATTATCGAAAGCCAATTCATTGGTCTGGACTGCCTGAAGAATCTGCATTCTTATAACTTCTATTTTTGTCTTGCTGTCCTGAAGCATCTGCTGAGCTGTGGCAAGAAGTTTTCGATCCTATTAAAACAAACAGACAAGTTGAAATCATAAACTTTTTCATGGAACAAAACATACTGGAAGTTTCAAAACACACATAGGAACAAGAACTAAATCTATGCCTTTCATTTTGTATAGCATTAGGCAAACTAACCACGTTAGTATACTAGTGGAAATTAACTTAGGACAGAGGCATAGGTTGATTAAAGACTGGAAGCCACTCCCAGGGTAACTGTGTATGTTACAAGGTGAGTAAAGGATGCATGATCTAGAAACATTACTTGTGTAAATTAATATTTTGTAATCTGATACTAAGGAAAGGAGAAGATACTGAGTGCAAAATACCTCCAAAACTATGTAGAATATCTCCAATTTACTTTGAGTATGGTAAAAACCCTTGTAATAGACAAATTTGCTAGACTAAGCCCACATAAAAGTAATTGTACTATTTAACCTGAGCTGATTTTCAATATTGAAATTAGAAATACAGTGTTGCTTACATAGCACATTAAGTCTGCAGTACATTTTTCTGAACAAATGAAGCCGGAAGATTTTTTGCATTAATAAATATGTAACAAACAAGGGCTACTTCATTAGCTATTACATCTGCAACCTAAGTACAGTACTTTTTCATCTAAATAGACTAAGATAACCAAATTTCATTTTCAAATGTAGTATCATAAGAAACTGTTTAAAGAGAACATTCTTAAAGATTAACTTCCATAAACTTCTATGGCTGCCATGTGGCTCTTTCTCTGTGTTCTGGGAATTACCAGACAGTTTAAAGGTGATCTGACTTGCAGTAAGAACGACAAAAAAAAGGTATAAGAAAATTTAAGGCAGTGTACTTGTCCTGTCCATGCAGTACCTATCAATCACAGTAATTAACAGCAGTCAGGGCAGATGTGTACCACCCTTCTTACAGCCCAAAGGGTATTCTGGTTAACTCATTTTGTAATCACTCTATAACATTGTTAATAAGTTACTATCTCATGGACATGGTTTATAATTGTATTTGTAATTTCATAATGAAGTTATCAACTATTTAAGAAGTTAAGAAATTAAATTCTTTCCTTGCCACAACCAACAGAGAGAACTGCACTGAACCTCAGAGCTGGAAATACTGACACTATGAAGCATACTATAAGAAAAATCTGTATGCTGAGAAATTTACCTTCATAGAGCTCAAGTATGACCTTGCACCTTAACGTGCTCACTCAGATATTTTAACGCTGCCCTATGTTCTGCAGGGTAGATACACCAAGATCTACACATAAAAAAGTTTTGAGGAAAGAAATTGTGCCCCCTCTGCATACCACAGTTTCAGAACTCTCAATTTTAAGTTTTAGTACTCATCGGCATTTCAGGGAGATACCACAGTTTTCATATTTTAAGATTCCATATCCAATTAATGATCACACTGACTTTCCTAAATCAATACTTTCTCAAATATAGATGTGAAATTTTGGAGTAATCACTGACTTTAGCAGGGTATAGGATTTAAGTAACAGATTACAAGTCACTCTAAAATCCTGTATTAAACCTTATCCATGCATCATTCTGATGTATAAATATGCTGGAAGTGTTTCTTTGTCAGTATCTTCACTTTTATCTTATTTTTGATCTTGCTGCTCTTGATTATCCCTCATAGTCTCTTACTGGAATGGATTTGCTTGCTCAGGAGCAACATTAGCCCTTCAGTGTGAAGAGTGGAGGCAATCCAGCATTACAGAGATATCCTTACGTTTTAAACAGACAGAAGATCACATCTTCAGAATCAAAATGTATGTGTAATGCTCAGCAGCTCTCTTAGTGTTGGAGGCTGAATACAAAGTATTTCAATGCATCTTCTGAGTACAGAAGAACTGACAGTGCCTGTAAAACTGATCTGCAAAGCTGTCATGGGATCTCAGAGAACCTACACACATCCAAGGAAAGATGATCCTTATCTCAGAAATGTTTAAGTCCAAACAGGTTGAGCTGAATGCTACTGAAGCAAGAAAAGTACAAAGGGAAAAGCTTCCCATGGAGATGATGCGTTTATTAACTGACTGCTTTTTCATTTTTAGAAAACAGATTATAGCCCCCCTCCATTAAATTTAGGTCTCAAAACAATACAACAGATTTGAAATTAGATCATATAGAACACTTGAAGAAAGGTCACAAATGAGTTTAATATGTTTAAGGATGGTCCTATGACTACTTTTTGAAGAACTATTGGATTACTGGGATTGGATTCAAACTCAGGATTTTCTGCCTCTTTTGCCCACCCCATCCAGATGCTTGGATTCTTTTAAGCTCTGCTTTTTAAAACATAATCAGTATCCTCAAGCCTACAGTTCAAACTTGCCAAACTAACTCACTACTGAGCAGGAAGAAAAAAAAAAAAAAGAGAATGAATACCCACCATTTCCATCCTGTTTGCTGAAGTGGCTGGCAATGCTTTTGTGCTTTGCAGCTTGCTCTCTCCAGCCCAGTTACTATATAGTCCCCATCTGGTAGGCTCATTTAAGCATTTACCAATTGCAAATACAAGATTCAATCATAGATTTTAATTACATGCCTCAATCTAAAGCAAACCAGAATTTATCTTCTCTGCCTAGTCTGATCAAAGCCTGCTACAAATGTCTAATATTACAGACTGAGTGTTTAGTTAAGTTTTTCAGCCTGTTATGAGGTTACTTACCAAGGGTTTATTAGAAACCTAATTCATGTATGTCTTTTGATTCATTTGGGTCAGCTAATTATTAGTTTTAAGTGTACCTGATGTTAAGTACATGGCCCCAGAGGATGTAGACTCCAAGAGTTTCCAGGAGCTGAGGGACTGTGGTGGATGGACAGCATTCCCAGGACCTTAGTCATAATGTGCAATCCAGATATTTCTTCTGTTTGCCCCCAGCTAGTACGTTACAGGTCATTTTCAGATAAGGCTACTTGGGACAGAAGGAACTTGATGGCACCTCTGGTCCACTGAGTCTAAACTCATTTGCTGAGAGAAAGCAGTGCTCCCTGCTATTTTTTCAAGGCACAAGTCATATAGTAGGCAGACAAAGTGACCTGCCTCTCCACCAACACCTAGCCCAAATTCAGTCAAAAACATGAAGTTCCTTTCCAATGCTTTCTGGTTAAAATCAGTTTTAAGGGGTAGCAGTGTAATTCCCAGATTCCTATTCTTCTAGTCAAACATTTCCTTTCAGTAAGTTCACTGACCCAGACAGGTGTTGACTCAGCTAAAATCTTAAAACATTTTGATTCTACCTACTACTGTCTGGACACAAAAACATCTAAACAAGCTACTACGCACTATTTCTTAGATCTAACTCTTGTGTTTCCTCTTAGTCTGCAAATTAATCTCCTTAATGATTTAGTAAAAGTAAATGAAACGAACAGCTCATGAGTAATAAATGAAAGGTGAAGGGGCAGGTAATTAGAGGATCTTTCCCTCCCTTTTTTCTCATTTGAGAAATATGACTGCCTTATACTCAACAAAATGTGTTGTTGGGGGGGGGGTTTTGTGTTATTTTCTGAATTTGGTTTTGTTGACTTTTTTATTTTGTTTTGTTCTCTTTCATTTCAAAGGTTTGGATTGTCTTTCCCTTGAGTTGAGGGATCCTTAGATTATAATGAATTTTATTACACAGAAAAGAATATGTAATAAGTTGAACCCATTTAGAGGTTAACAGACACTTTCCCTCCACCTCCTTGGAAAAATTCTGGTGCTATCAAGAGAGAGCGAGTGCAAGTACTTAAAACTCAGATGTAATAGTAAGTGTGGCTTCATTTTTAATTTCACTTTATTCTATCAGTTGCTACCTCTAGATTACCACACTTCCATAAAAAGAAATTATTTCAATGTGTATTTTATGTGTATGTGTATCAATGCAGGTTATGACATCTCTATCAGAATACTACACACATCCTATTGAAGCATTTGGCACCGATCCTTTTACTGCTAACTACAACTAGATGCCAAGTTCAGAATAGACTTGGCAATACTGCCTTTGTTGTAATTATCATGCACATTACAATGTTAAACTAATAGATCTTTTTTTTTTTGAGTGGAGCTAGGAAAAACACCAGACACCAGTCAGTCGTACCAAGCTTTGCTGCTAAGTGAATCCCACATGGTCAAAGATTACTAGATCTACTAAATTTAGTAAGCCGGATTTATTATTTAGGTTGAACTACATCTGCACAAACTGATAAAACAATCACTTCAGTGGGTATCAAACCACAACAAAAAATGGTATAGTAATTTGTAGCAGATTTGATGTAACTGTTTAACAAAAATATAGCCCAAACTAAAAACAGTGCAGTTGCATACTGTTTATACATTATACAGTCACATTACAGAAATGTGAAAACCCATATTCATTTCATGATCTTTGAGCGTTCCAAAGCCTTACCTTTGAAGAGCCATTTGAGTACATCTGTATCATATTTTCTGCTCCCTGTTTTACCTTCAGTTCTATATCCAACTGCTTCTTTAAGGCCATCAATCTGTTGTTCGTAGAAAACCGAGGATCGCTATTTGGAGTATCAGGAGTACTAGGACAATCTGTGAATTAAAGGTAAGATATAAGCATGCAGAAAAAAACCAGGAACACCCAGACCACTCCCCCAAAACCCACCTTACACTCTATTTTATGAAGTTACAGGTTAAACAAAACTGGAACGTCATACTTGAGAATTAAGAGTGACCCTCCTGTCCAGAGCTACTTTACAACAGCACTGCAAATGCGCCTTAACATGAAAAGCCTCCTGAAAGCCCTGCGACTCCTACACATGTCCTAATTCACATGAATCACTTCCGGCAGCGGGCAAACAGGCAGGTTTGCAGCTGAGCCTATTTTTATTTCAAAGCAGATTTAATTCTTCTAGAACATCTTGAGTCAATTAAAAAATGCAGTTTTCCATTAAGTTTTTTTACACTCCCAATTTTAAATCAAAGTGTTTTAACAACAAACTTGGATAACAGTATTAGATACTAATGAGCACTGTCTGAATACAGCTCTCAAATAGATCCTCATCCATTTTAGTGTGAATACTGCAGACACTGTTTATGTCAAAATTAAGAACAGATAAAATAAGACTTTTTCTTATTGTAAAGCTGAATGTTTTCTGCTCTGCAGTCATAATAGAAATCTGGGAAAACTGGATATATAGGCAGACAGGTTACTGAACAACTGACTGATCTATGGGAAGGAGAAAGCTTTTTCATTTAACAATATTACTGGGTTTGGTTAATTTAATGGAATGCAAGTTACTTTTATCAATTAAATAATAAAGTCAAACTCCTCAACTTTTCATAACCAGTCTATTAAATAACTTCATATTTCAGTTTCTGCAACATGAACTGTTGGTAAACTGAAAATAAGTGGCCACTGGACTATTTCCAACACATCTGTCCTTAGAACTATCTTCCCTAACAGTCCCAATGACTTCTCTTCCAACCTTTTGGTAAAAGAGGACAAATTATTTCCACTGTAATAATAATAATAAAAAAAATTACTTCTACCCCAACAACTGTGAGAATACCTTCTCTAGGGACAAATGGCACTGGATTCCTGGAATACATTATTTACTGAACACAAACAGTACAATCATTTTTCCAATTGTAATAATCTTCCTTGTATTAAAACTAGGATGAGGAATCAACTTCCTGAAATCCTCAATTACCAGAAAACACAGGCAGTGCACTAGTAACTTACAAATTTTTACTTATGAGGTGTCAAGGGGAGATGTCTTATCCGTCATTTTATATTACTTCTGTAAAGGCTTCTGGTAACTACTTTTAGAGATTTAATAAGTGTTGCTTTCAAGTTTGCTGGGTAATTTCCTCCTAAACTGTAATCTTTGTGGAGGCTACACACAGATTTCATGTAAGGAGTTTTAATTTCCTCTGCTGCTAATTCACTCTTCACTTCAGCCACTTCAAGTCTCTTACTGAATCCTCACTACTTAAAGGTAGGACAGAAAATACCAGATACTAAAACAAATAAATTAAAAAAAAAATCTGCATTACTCCTCAGCTGTTTTGTCGTTGATCCTCTCCTCAATGTTTTGGCTTGGTTCCTCTGTGGAACTTGACTTGAACAGCTTTACCTTAAATCTGTTATTAGTAAAACAAAGATTAACAAAATGCTTTCCTATCACTTATGTCTGCACTTTCAACTAATCCTCATCTAATAATCTATTCAAAATGAGAACAAACATGGACCTGAAAGTCACAGTTTCAAGTCTCCTTGAAAAGTAGATTCATCATATAAATGAGTATTTACCAACTTTAGATATATGATGCAAGCCTCTACCACTTAAAAATCCCGGCCTTCTGATGATCCCTGTGAAGGCTGTGGGGCTCCTGAAGTCTGTTTTCACAGCTTTTAAAGATGTACACAAGCTGCCTTTCTTTGATTAGAACAACACTCAAGTTGCAAGTTAAGGACTAATTAGAGATACCATGTTTCAGGCTGCCCAGGCAGCTGTTATTATCTGTCTTTGCATGGCTCCGCTGTGAAGGCGGAACCACACCACTTACCTGGGTCATCTCAAGAGTTGGTCTGTACTTGTGGGTGTAACCTACCCTCTACTACTTAGTTAAAACTGTTGCACTATATGCTTTGTTAGTAACTAATAGCAAAGGAAACTTTTCTGCAATAGGGAATAATTGCTAAGAAGCAATTTTTTGCCGTCAGGCATAATAGCTGCTCACTAAACTCCCAAATATGGAACAACATGTTTCTTACCAATAGCTTTTCAGAGATTCTTTCCAAGGGATTCCTTCTACCATCCCCCTAGCCAACCTCCCCATTACTACTCAGTAAGCAGCTCCAGGCAGCTTCTTATAGAATTCAGATTAATTTTTAAATCAGCCAGACAAACCGGTTCTATTACAGAGAGCATTGACAGTCTTAGCAGCAACACTACAAGCTCCATCTGTATTAGCTATTTCCTTTTCTCTTTGTTCTGGAAGGTTGTAATGACTTTGCATGGCTAGTTATCTCAGATTAATTTGTGTAAAGCACTTTACAGAGGGGGTTAAATCTCTGAAGGCATTTAGTTATCTTCATAGTACAAATAAGTAATAAATTCATCCAGGTAATTGCAATCAGTGGGATTTATGTACATGCCTGAAGTTAAACAAGAATTAAGTACTAACAGAAAATTGATATTTCATTCATGGTAGGGACTGGGGAACAGAAGAGATTCTCCAGTTTGCCCCATTTGTTGGTTAATAAGGGCAGTACAAGACTAGTCATTTTGGATACATTCAAGAACAGCTTTGCATTAGGCAGCAAGGGCTTTGCTGGGGTACAGGCTCAGGCTCAGGCTCCTAGGCCCAAATATTCTTCTTGACAGTGAGTATTAAGTGAATTAACAGATGCATTTCAAGTGAACTTGACTTCAAGCAAATAGATAACTTATTACACTGAACAACTATAAATGTTGTTGCTTAACACTAGTGAGTTTTGTGCAGCTTGTTAGCACACATCCAGGCTGCTGGGAGAGCTGCAGTGCTGCTTCCCCAGCACCTGAAAAACTATGTTTTCATAAAAATATACTCACCAGACTTAAAATAAGTTAATAGGGATGATTTTTTTTTAATATTTAAATTGTTTAATTATTACATGAGGACAATGGCAGTTTTCAGTATGAAATGCTTCTCTGAACTGTGATCTTTGCTCTTCTGAAAACCTTTTCAGTTTGAGTTTGCATAGTGCTCACCAGCAAAAACTTCTTGCTTCTAAATTGCCTTTTACCATCACCGCCATCTAAATTATATTTATAAAGACTAGTTACGTAACTCTACTTTTCTGAGACTGCTGCTCATTCCTTTAGGATCTCCTCCCCAGATGTTACATATGCTATTTCTCCAGTAAGCTCAGTGTGAAATCTAGGATCCCACATAACTTTCTGAATTGGAGTTCCCAGATGGTACTGCATCGAGCTGCTTAAGTACTCAATTAACAGCAACTCAATTAACAACTACTTACCCTTTGGTAAATAGTTAATTTTAATCTTATTTGAGGATATTTAATTGCAGTTAGCCTCATTGGTGACATATCCAACAGAAATACCTGCAATGCATTTAGGCATTGCTGAAGGGAGGAAGAAAGATGCATTGCTAGGCTTTTCTCAGGGAGTCAGGTTGGATCAGCACTTGAACTAAGTCATTCGTAGGTCCAAGGCAGCAGTGGACATTCAGAAAACATTCAGTGTTGACCTCCTGGAAACTTCTGAAGTTCAACTGAATTTCCATTGGGTAACAGCTAATTTTAACTACTAAAAATGTGACAGCAGATTGTTTCAAATTGCATCAATTATATTATTCTATGTTGAGATTCCCAAAAGTTGCCATGAAATTCCTATGGATATGAGCTTGTAGGTAGAGTCTGCTGTCTAAAAAGTCACTACCTATTATCAGTTTGGTTGCTGAGTGTACCAGTTTCCAGTAGTTGGTCTTATGTGGACACTTTGGTGTCCAACAGATTAACCTAGCAAAGACAAAGAAATCCCCCAAATAGTCAGCTAATCATATTCTTGAACAAAATAATTTATTTTCTTTGCAACATCTACAGCCAAATTTGATGTAAAGTGGATAGCTTCCATGTCAATTAGGAGGATGGAAGAAAAAGCATGAACTTGTCTTTGAGTTCATATTCTCCTATGTTTTATCCAGTTTTATCAATATGCTCAAAGGTCTTCCTCTCATTGCACCTCTTATCCCCCTTAACTTCAGCTCTATGAAACAGACCAATTTCCCAATTTATAGATATTCTATGTATTAGCTATATGTCTAATTAAATCAGTAACTTGCTGTAGGTAAGCTGTTTCAAGTCTTACACCTCCCTGAGTCATATCAGAAACCACAACTGGTACTGCTACTTTTGACACAAATATAAAAAAATAATTTAATCTCTGCTACTGTGTAGAAGTATGTTTTCTAGACACAAAATTTCTTCATCTCTAAAACAGAAGTAATCATCCCCATGTGACACATTACATCTCTCAGACTTTCAGCAATAATGGTCGCTAGGCATGTCCTAGTCATTTTAAGTTGGTGGATTCTGCTTCACTTTTAAGTGTTGACCTACAAATCTTTAAATTCTGCATCCTTGTATGACTAATAAACTGCACAACAAGGGCAGACTTGGGTACAAAGTCCCACTTCTAAAACAAACTTAGATTCATCAGCAACCCCTATAAGGTAAAGTACACCTATGTTATGCCAAAAATTGTTTCTGAATCCCATACCCACTGTCAAATCTACCCTCACATGCTGTAATAAAGCTGTTTTACAAACTGCACTTCCTGGTTAAAGTTTAGTGCCAATTCTTCAAATAATTGTGAGCTTTCAGCTCTAGGCAAACTACCACAGAAATATCTAAACTTGCTTAGAATGGAATGCTATTAAAACACATTTTTCCACAGTAGATTTGTTAACACTACATTTAGTGATTTCAACATGTATTGATTACACTGTGCTGATTACAAAGCAGTTACACTAAAATTAGTGGCTTGTTAAAGTAATAGAAGTTACTGCTTGATACCATAAGCAACAGAAAAAGTCACAACAGCCTGTGTAGCATTCCTCAGCTCTAAATTGGGAGCACTTTACAAATACATGTTCACACCCACTTTTCAGATACAGGAACAAGGGAAGATTAAATGACTCTTCTAAGTTACCAACATTTTCAACCAGTCAACAGAACAGTCAAAATATCTTTAGAGTTCAGGCCTGACAAGTCAAAGGGATAATGTCAATGAATCTCAATTCTGTCTTTGCTACTTAGAACCTGAAAAAACCCACACAGTATATTCTGTTAGACAGGGGAAAACACAGAGCATTAATACTGGAAAGTATTAAAGAACACAAAGAGAACACAACCTTGACTCCCACAGCTCTTGAACCCTCTTTACCTTATTTTCAGCATTCATGATCTGCAGAGTCTAAAAATTTCCCATATATTTCCTTTTCTCTTTTAAGTAACTTGTTACTAAGTGACCAGAAGAAGGTCAAACACAAGCTAAAGTGAAAAGCAGTAACAATGAATAAAGACAACCTCTGGAAACAATGAACTTTTTGGGGGAGCTCCCATATTCACCAGTAACTGGTTATTAAATTCACTGCCTATTTCAGCAAAAGCAAGAATCCCTGAAGTGAGGTGACAGTGACGTGTCCACTGAGGTATCTTAAATCAGATGGCAGTGACCTTTAGAGTTATATATCCATGTACTTCCTCAATATCCTGTGTGTGAGTATCCACATGTACACACACAGTTGGCATGTCATAACTTTTATATTATCAACTTTATTTTGCAAAGACCAAGTTCACCAATATCTTAAGTCAAGCCCAAGACTTCAGTATTAAAAACCAAACTATCACCAAGATAACTTGCAGCCATTAGTCTCAAGACAGACAACATTTACTGATAGTGCTTCCCCTCCATGAACGAGGAAGGAGACAAGCACTTTAATTATAAGGCAAACATTACAAAAAATCTCAAGCACTTCAACTTTGGAGGGTGGGTGCTTCTAAATCCTTTATCTAAAAAGAGGTATTAACCAAATTAAAGATTACTCTTTTTTTCCTCAAGAAGATTATGCAAAATATTCTATTAAAATGGGTCTTGCATGGGAATACCCGATGTGATTCTTTACAGAGAATATAAAAATCTCAACAGAATTTTTAAATTTTTCTTGCATATTTCCATGAGTATGACTGTACAGTCTATCTACCAGTAACACCTAGAACAGAATGGCATTTAAGAACACAGTCCTAAGAAGTTTAACGTGCATGAAAAGCATGTAGAAGTACATAAGATCAACCACGATCTTTTATCCTTTGAATCTCTCCTGCATTTCCCAAGACAGGCACAATGACAATATTGCTCATTAACTCATTATGATAAGGCTTTTTAAAATGCTATACTGGAAGGGAGCATTCCAACAAGAGCATTTCTGTGCCCATCCACTTTTCAGGTTCTACTGCTAGATGAATTTTGCAAATTATGTCTGCACACTGTAATAATATTTGTTCTATACACAATTTGTATACAATTCTTTCTCTGTTCCACACTTCCTGTTCCTTTAAAAGCCACACTCCTGTCAATACTGAAGCAAATTTTCATAAACCTTAGCTGACATGGAACAGAATGCTTCATGCCTACCAAAAGCCCAATGGCTACCTAGAAGCATTCATTATTGTATTCATTTCCATTTCATGCTGCAGGAACCACTTGGCCTCACTAGTTCCAGCTGGGTCCCTGCTCCACCTCTTGTATCCTCACACAGATCAAACACAAAAAAGAAACTGCACAGGCCACCATGGACATTTGAACACCTTTGCAGCATGTCACTGGGCCAAACTATGAATAGCTGACATCACTTGCCAGTGTTTCCTAAATTCTCATTATAAACAACCTTTCATCACAAGGATGATGCAGACTTTTATTCTACTGCCCAAGCTTCCTTAAGCTTGGCATTCACTTCACATGAACCTTTGATGGCTTGTGCACATTGTTAACTTTTTCCCAAGAAGAGTCTGTGCAATGTGAAATCACCAGGCTGGCAGTATGTCCCAGGCCACGCCACAAAGCTGAAAGAGGACTGTTTACTTTCACAACATTCCATCTTAAAATACCAATACTGGTATTTTTTAAAAATACATTCAAAATTAGTACTGACTCACTGCCATGCTATGGAAAATACTAATTAAAACAATTAACTAAACCATTCTGTGAAAACAGTTTCAAATTGTCTTTAAAATGGTAGCTTTGCTGTGGAAAAGGCTGTAGTCCTGACAATTTGTAAGAAATGTCACTGTAAGAAATGTTTGATAGGTTAAATAACAGCGCAACAGAAAAACAGACATCTTTTAAGTTAAGTCTTAAGTTTAAAAAACCAAAAACCAACCAAAATTTTAAGTATAAATGTAATTTTTCTCGCACCGAATAAAAAGGTGCATCAATGCTAATGTCTACAGTATAATTCAGAGAATGTCATTGGAAGAGTTCATGAAATTTTCTTTCACACAGTGAAAAGCTACTAGAAAACATTACAGTGACAGCAAAAATATTTTAGTATGCTAAGAACTGAAAGTGAAGAACTCATAGTTCATAAAATACACTGTTCCCTAGAAAACAATTTAAAACTCAAAGGTACTGCAAATTGATTTGTGAATCAAAACAAAGAGACATACATAAATAACAAGCTCACCAGGTATGGATTTGCTCATTCACAAAACAATTTTTTCAAGTGAAATGGGGTGAGCCTATCTCAGCTACAAAGAAAAACTGATTTCACAGTAACGCATGGTACCTGCAACATCTTCGAGATCTGTTACAACAATGTGTGCATTTAGCTCCTGTAACTTATGATGCAAATCTTCTAACTTCTTATTCGATTTTTTCAAAATGTTGTCCACATATGCCAAGTTCTTTTTATCCGTTGTGACCTTCCTGAGGTTCTCTGCTCCCTCCTTGATTTTAAGTTCCTTTCTTATTTCTCGCTTGATTTGGTCCTTTACTTCATCCAGCTTCTGCTGTACCATTGTATCTGAGAAGTCCAACTTCTGGCCAGTACTCACATTCTCAGAGGTTACAAGACCTTTGGCATCCCCCTAGGAAGAAAAACAGTAATATAATCACCAGGCAACACTGTTTCTGACAACACACACTTACAGTGCTCAGCACTCAGGTCCCTGTACATTAACCCTGTAAGTCCATTCACTAACCTTGGGTTACACCCACATTGACTTAAAGCAACAATATCACAAGACATGATGTTAACTGGAGCTACATTTAACAACATATTTATTTTAAATTTAGTGACATCTTTACTATGCCTACTTTTAACACCAAGAGATTGAAATACTTTTGGATTTGTCATGGCTGCTTGCCTGGCAGTTATATGCCTCAGAGCTAATGAGTCATGTTTGTAATTTTATAGACTTGTGTTTTAATAGACAAGATGGATAAAGGAAAGAAGACTAACTTCTAACAATTATAATCTATGATGAAATTTTGTACATTCTTTATAATAGGTTGCTTTTAAAGATTGTTAAAAAAAATGTAGTGATCTTTGCAGTTGTTTAAAGAGATACTGGCATATCTATAATGATTTGTCAAGTTGTTACTGGAAATACATTTACCAGGTCTTTTTATTTTTTTTAATCCTTCAAGTAAGGCTTTTCACTTTAAAAAATAATAATGATTAAAAAAAACAGATCTTACTTTCTTGTGCAGGGAAACTAGGCTGAAAGGACAAAAAAAAAAAAGTTACAATCATGGAACAGGAGTTGGTGTAATAAGGGAGCAGGAGATGAAAAGTCTTCAGACCCCCAGTACACAGGGGGTCATAATCGTGCCTACTATATATTCACTGATATACTACACATTCAGTGATATATATCACTGAGAAGAAAGAGCACAAACGGCACAATGCATTATATTAACTACCAGTGTAGTGTTAATATAGTATACTACAGTGTAGTTACATATGTGATGAGATTTCTGTGCCTTATGCACAGACCTTGGAATATGAACAGACATTAGGTCCTACCCAAAAAATTTCAGCTAGAGGTTAATGAGTGAAAATCAAAGAAGGGTTCTCCTGAACTTGAATTTGATCCCATCTAATTCAGAACTTATTTAATTTAATACATGTCTAGCTTGATTTGCATGCAAATACCCAAAAGACCAAAATTTTCTTAAACAGTATGATGATGTTGCCTTTTTTGAAAAATGGTGTGGACAAAAAGGTATTTTAGGGCATAATTAAAATATTGAAAGTTCTTCTCATAAAATCAGTTATCATCAGAGTAAACAGTAGAAGAAAACGTTCTGGAGGGAGTTTGAGGAGTGCAGCATCAGGCTAATAAACCAAAGAATGTCCAGAACACAAAACCACTACAGATACTCTACAGTAACTTGGTTTACAAAAGAATTTGGATCATGAAGGTTGTGCCTGGAGCCTACATGTCAACAGATAAAGTTGGTCAAACTATTTCAGTCTGTGCATATTCCAGAAACACTGCCTTCCACCAGCAAGATCCAATCAACTAGTCCTCAACTATTATTTCACAAGTTTCCTGAATCTCTCATTAAAATTTTTCTACCCACAGCTTCTACTTTTAGTACAAAAAGTTAACAACTCAAAGATTCTTAAATATTCAAAGTAGTCAGAAGTGCCATCTTGCCACAGAATTTGACTATCAGTAAAAAAGAGAGCAAGCAAGCAATTTAGAAATGACAAACTGAGTAAGAAATGAAAAGGAAGAAAACTCATGCAAACTTACTTTAAGAGCACTTGTGAGTGCTTTTCTGTCAGTGCAGATTAAAATAAGTAATTATGCATATGTAGGGAGGCTATTAATAGCTGTACTGGGAAATACATGACATTGTTTCCATATATAGGCACATAAAATAAAATAGATTCTTTAAAAAAAAAGAATAATCAATAGCAGTAAGCTACAATAGTACAAAGGTTCATATCCATCATGAAGGAAGCCATCCACCATGTTTAGTTTTGAGAAAACTGAAACAAAAATAAATTGATATAACAACTGTATGGCAAACTGTTTAACTAGTGAGCATATCCAAATCAGATTAAGATCTTTGATTTCCCTGTTTGTCTAACATATAAAAATTAAGGACGTCAAAAAAGAGCATCAAGATTAGGATGCTACTATTCAGCCTTTAAAAAAAGAGATTTAAAAAAATGTTTGGAAATAAAAGCATATATTTTTACAGCACAATTATTCATGGCTGTTCTGCAAGCCTTCTAGAAATAAACTTCTATCACCTGCTTCCTTAAAGCAGGATATTATACTTCTTAAAGTTCAGAGGAGAAAGCAAATTAATGTAAAAGAACCCCAAATCAAATAACAAAACCACCAAAACCAACCCTAAACCCCAAAGAAAACCTTTATTCTATGCTGTAGCACCTGAAGTTTGCTAAAATTATGCCAAGAATGTACACTTCTCAAACAGAACAATGTAATCAAGATATAAATAATTCAGAAATATTATTCACTGGGATTTACCAAAGAGACTTCAGTTAATTGTTCATCCATTGAACAATAATGTATTTTGTTTCAAGGGGAGGTTTTTATCCCTCTATAAACTCTACATCCCATCTGTTAGTGATGTGATGTTCTTCCATAAAAAGGTTTTTGAAGCCCTAGTTCCAGACAGAATCCCTAGTAAGTCTTCTATGAAATTAAATCTCCATGATCATTAGTAATTTGTCTTCTGAATTTGCAGTAATTGAGTTAAAGTTCTCCTCAACCTGAGCAGTCTCAGCAGCACCTTGCTCCTGGATTTAAGGGCTTCAGGATAGACTTGTTTTCTTCAATCTGCCTTTGAGACAGTAGAGAGTTCAGTAGTGTGGATGCTAACACTGGAAGCTGGTCACACTGCCTGCACATTTAAACATTCTTTTTTTGAATCCTCCCAAAAGTCACAGATGCTTCTCCTTCAGTCTCTCCTGTCATTCAGAGTTAATTATACTTTTGAGCAAAAAGTATTCTCTCACCTAGTTATCCAGATGTGTCATCTGGCACAAAGGTCACGGTGAAATAAATTCTTCCAAGGAGTCAACTGTGCACTCAGTGACCCTTGCAGGTCACTGTGAATGCAGAATGTGTTCTGCAAGTGAAGCTGCTCTGGTCCTGCACCGATGAGCTTTGCTGCTGAGATGCAGCAAAGGTTTGAGACAGAGCCTCAAGCTGCTAAAATGAGCAGCCTCAGAAGGGTTCCAGTTTAAGATGAAGATAATGTCCACAAAGGCACAACAGGACAGAACGTCTAATAGTTAAATCAGCAAAATGAGGTAGGATTTTTTTCTTTAAGAAAACACCTCCCAAATGACAAAATCAAAACTATACTTTTAAACCGAAGTTACTTAAAATACAGTATATTCCAGCTTTATTAGATGACATCCCATTACAAGTCTCTGCTTAGAGTTGAATATTCTTTCAAAAAACTAATTTTCTCATTTGGATAAACTCCCTCCCAGGATGAACTTCACATCCTTTAGGTTGTAGGTGTTCTGCCCACTCAACCTGAAAATTAAGTGTAAAAAGAAACAACAATTAGGGGCACGGCCCAAATCCTTTCCTAAGCAGTGCTCAAACTGCAGTGTGCAAAGACAGAAAAAACCATTCACATTCTCTACGCCAAGAAACCACCAATGAAGTTTGCACAACTCTTCCCTTTACTCTCCCTCTCCGAATCACTTAACATAAAATATCTTAAGAGTGAAAATGCTCTGAAACAGATAATGACTAAACCACTCCTGCTTGCAAAACAGAGTACAGGCCCCACTGCTTTACAATCCAAGACAAAAGAATGGGCAGCCAGTTACCGATTCTCAGTTTCTTTTAAATTCTGGTAGTTCTTTGACTGCTGGTTAAAAGAAAGGGGCCAATCTTTGCTGGGTGGTCCCAGTACTGGCCAGCTCAGCACAGCATCCTCCCCCCCGTGTCACAGCAAACTGCTGGGGACCTGGTTCTTAGCCCAAGCAGCAGCCAAGGGCAGCATCACCACCCATCTACCATGGGAGCAATGAGAGGCTGCACTGCACACCTCTTTGCAGAGGCAAAAACACATGTTTCTGAGCCACTGCAGATTTCTGAAAGTCCCACTGGGTAATGAAACTTGAAGATATGTTTACCGCAATTAACTATCAGGGTCTACAAACTAGATACTACTGCTTAATTTAAAAAAATCAAAACAAACAAAATGAAAAAAGGAGGAGGAGAAAAGGAGTTCATTTATGCAGCCTTCCCATTAAAATAGATTCAACCTCACTTCAACTACAGGCTCAAAGACTACCTCAAAGAGGTAGATTAATTCAAGATGCCAGCCTTCAACTTCTGTACTTCTAGGAAATGTTTTAAGTATAGCTGCTGAAAATAATGAGTAGTGGTCTGAGCATGTCTTTTAATAATACAGTCTATTCTGGCTGGTGTGGTGAAAGAAAGTAGTAATACTGATAATGAAAACCATGCAGGGCTTGTACTTTTGCTTCAGATCAATTCTGAACCAAATAATTGGTGAAGCAGGTGCTTTGACATACTGCATTTACCACCAAAATCCCATTTAAGAATAAAAAATACAAACTGCATGGCAGTGGCAATGGTACTGCTGAGGAGAGTACCATGAAGCTGAACATATCAGAGAATCTGCTTAAGTTGTGTAAACTGAATGGCTCTGAATTCTAAATGAGATTCTCAAATTGCCCCCTCTTAGAAGATAACACTAAAACTCTGGGCATTAATAACTCCTGAAGACTTGCTCCTAAAAGCACAGTACAACTTCACTGTGCCATATATTCATTATAGACAATATTGATTAGAACAAGAATTTAGATTCCTCATTTCTGTTAGAAGTTGTTATAGAAAGGTAAGCGGAGCTTTAAACTACACCATGCTTAACAGTTGATGAGTGCTTGTGCACAATATTATTTACATTTCACATTGATGTGCTACTAGCACCCACTAAACCTGCCTTTAGAAAAAAATCCTAAACCAGACCTTATCAAAACTCACAGTAAAACTGCTTATATTTTTTCCTAAAAGTATTAGCATTTCTTTCTATATGCTCTTGAATCTGAGTAATCTTTTCAATAGAAAATGAGACAATAAAAAACCTGCTTGATAAATATAGTAAAAAATGCCATATAAAAATAGGATTTTCATCTTATGTATGATTACAAAAGTTATCATAACCCAGAAAGACTAAATGTTTATCAACTTGAAATTTAATTTTGAAGACCTAGAAGTACAGATTTGGAACTACTAGGTATCTTAGTATAATAATTTCTGACTAATTTTTTGCGGGGGAAAAAAAAAGGAAAAGAATAAAAGCTGCTTTTCCAAGCTAACTGCCACAGTCCCCAAGGTTCTCTACAGTAATTCTAAAACTAGAGTAGTCTTTGATTTTACGAACTATGTTAATCAATTGCGAACTTCCCTTCCCCCCTGAAGTCATTCATAAAACCAGATGTGATGGCTTGTCTGGATTACTGGAACTACATGGACTATTTCCTCCTGCTCAGAAGCAAATGTGATTGTGGTCAAGATCTCAGCACTCACCCAATGTCAAGAACTAAAAAAAAAAAAACCCTTGGAGGCTTAATAGATTTTGGCATTAGTTTGCTGCGCTAACATGTCACAAATCAGGATTTAAATTTAATCTAAGTCACAGCTTTCTGCTTTGTAACAAGAGGCTGTTTAAGGCAGAAATATCCATAGTCCACTACATTATACATGGATGAATTCAAGTAGGACACCAGTTAAATGGGGTTCAATTCCTGTGCACAAACAGCGAGCGCCCAACTGCATCTGTAAGAGATGAAATAGATTTTAAAAAAACGAAAAATGTGTTCCTTAAATAGGGAGGTCCTCAATCAGCTGGTCACCTCCGCTATGCTCTCCCAGTTTGAGCTGTTGTCCTGATGGATCCTTTAGGAGGAAGGTTTGCTTTCACTCATACAATAGCTGCTGTGCTGCAGCAGTTGGTCCTACAGATCTGGTATGAAAAACTGTATGGTCTGACTCAGCCAAAACACCTCATTTAAGCAGGTAATAAAATTCCCTAGGGAGTCATTGCTATCATCTAGCTTCCAGCCACTAAAAATCCCTGATTCAGCCAGTTTTCTAACATGAATAGCATGGCCCCCAAAAGGTGCTCCAACTGCAGTAAAGACTTGCTTACAGAACTAGAAATTGTGTCCATGCAGTGCTGTGCCAACACTGATGAGAGAAAGGGGCGTAAGAGAGAGATTTCTTTGCTACAGAAGGGAAAGAAAACATTTTAAACAAGATTGCCTTCAGCTGCTTCTTGTTGTAGCAGCTCCTGATGGTTTTACACTGGGAGAAGAACCTGCAAGGAGGCTTGCAAAGAAATACGACATTGAAAGAAAATCCTCACAGTGACCTTTCTCATGATCACAAAAACTTGATGGAGGCTATGGCACAACAGAGGTGATGAGCACTCAAACGGGAGATCAGGAAATGGCTACAGTATCCAAGAAGCATGACTACATATTCTGGCAACAGGCGTGGTACAATCACTTCAGCAGTTTCCAAACTTCTATCTATAAATTGAAGTTCCGGCTCCAAGCCAAAAATTCCAAAAAGTCCAGTACAGTGGAAACAGAACTTCCACTCTGCAGCTTCAGATGTGCAAAAGAAATAGCAAAATCCTAGGGACTGGTGTCACAACCTTTACTAACATGTGCCCAAGAAGATCAGTATATGAAATTATGCCTATAATAATGCCACTTCTCCATCCTCTATGAGACTTTGCTTAGTTTTCATTTAGCTTCTCATCACATATGAGAATAATATACTCAGGAGAAAACCGCATTTTATGTAAACAGTATGGTTTCAAGCAAACCACACATGGTAGGTGAACCTCTATTAAATGCCAAAATATAACCAATCCTTTCAAGATACAGGGAAAAGGATTTTATGAAATGTTAATACCACAGTGCATGCTGAAAATATCGCCAATAATGATGTATTATAGAGCTGTGCCAAGAAGACTGAAGTAATTCTCCTAAAATGCAGCCTCACCAAGATGCACACAATCAAAGCACTGAAATGATAATTTCTCATCTAATGCCTGTAACCTTATCATGGCATATATTAATAATGTGGTAAATGCACACACTCCCCTTTATAAGATGAGAAATGGATTAAGTGACACATCAACAAATGCAAGAGAAGCAAGTTCAAAGAAGCACAAAATATTTCAAGACTAAGTCCCTCAGCCACAGATCCTGAAGTGGAGTTGTATATTTACTGTAGTGGACTGGGCAGTGAAAACAGACATATATCTGTGTCCTACTGCCAACACAGGAATTTCATGCACAAACTTGTTTTGCATTTTCTAAATTTAAACAGGAAAACTTAAGTCTTCTTTTGAGAAATGTCTTGGTGAAAAAAATTTGAGATCCCATAAAAATATAAAGAATAGTAAATAGCAGAGAAATGAGCATTTTTGTGTGTGTTTGACAGTTTGAGGCTTCTTTAAAATAAAATCCCCTTAAATTTAAAAACTGATAGCAAAGCTATGCACTGTGAGGGACTTAGGCATTTGTGAATTTTGGTTTTTTTGCTTGTTACTTTAAAGACTTTCAAAAAACTCATAGGAGTTACTTTTTTTTTCATGAGAACACCTGCAATTGTTTCTACCACATAAATATATAAACAACTTCATCCTAATGTCCTAAAATTATTTCTTTAATATATACAGCATGTACTTTTAAAATATGGTGTGTTTCAATACATTTGCCAAACCCTACATAGGGGTATCCCCGGTATCCATTTCTTTCAGAAATTCATACACTCATTGGAAATTACTGCCAGAGACTGAAACAAGGAAGGGGGCTTGAGAGAAATTCTTATCACAAGACTTGTCTTGGTTTGACCTGACTGATTTCTCTGTAGTTACATTAAGCTCAAGTTTGGTGCAAGCAATTGTTATAATGCTTTGAAGTGCTTGAAATCTAACGTAACTTACTCAGGAAATAGAACTATTTCAGATAAAGGGAAGGTCATGCAAATGTTGTGTGGTGAATTTGCCTCTAAGTACGAGTAATACAGAAATGAATCTGTCCAGCAGGGAGAAACACTCTCCCCTTTCCCCATTCTGCCTCCACCATAACCAGTAAGATACCTGGTGAAGTGCATGTTAAAGCAAACACCTAAACTCAAGAATTTCTGCTGCTACTGAAAGTTAGTGTAATTTTGTTCTATGTCACCCCAATATAAATATGTTTATTGAATTTTTTTTCATATAAAACATTCACCTGTTTTTGTCTAACATTCAGAGCAGAGTAATATACATGTAGCTCAAGATGTTTGAAAAAATAATGTCATTACAGAATCCAAACTACAGGATGTGGCATTTAATTTGGTAGAAGAGATTTTCAAAGGTAAAAAGGTCAAGTCAACAGACATGGGTCACAATCATGTCTTATGACTTTGATAACTCCTCCTCATACTCAACGCACACTGTACAAAGGTGATAATTTGGTGGGCATGCATCCAAAAATACACTTTAAAGAGAAGTCACCACTGCAACCATGTATTTTCAACAGCTGTAATGTTAACATTAAGAAAAGCATGTGTGGGTAAATTTCTGCTTATGAAGGAGTTTTAGTTACTATGCAGAAATACCTATGCAGAAATGAAATAAAATAAATACTATATATGAATATTACACTATGTATAAATACTATAGTATTAAATATAATACTATAATAACTAAATAATACTATGCAGAAATTAAAATCTCAAGGAACCCAAGCTCTAATTTATTAACGCTTAATGCTAATCAGGTCCAATTCCAGTGGTAAGGTATTTTTCTCGTATTATGATAAAAATGAATTAGATAATAGCTACCACTAAGAAAGTATTATTATCTATCCTGGGTAACAGATTGACCATTCTGCTTATCCACAAATCACAGTATCAGCTGTTGCCACGTCTGTTACATGGTGGTACTTTAGTGTAACACACTTTACCTAAACTGCAGGAGAAGAATGCTAAAATGCCTTACTACAGAAACAAATCATTACAACTGGAACTTCTCTGTTCTTTCAGTGCAGGTTAAAAATCTTAAATACTGAAATGATGCAAAAAGAAATCCTCAGAATAAACAGGAATTTCTCAATAACACATGCAAGTATCAGGACATTGTTAAAGACCGATATACTGAATTTCTTTAATCTGAAAAGTACAATAAAAGGGTCCCTCTCTGAAAATCTCCATTTCTGAGATGGATAACTAGCAATTGAAAAGAAAAACTCCCCAATTTCTTTGTTTCTGGCAATTCCAACTTTCAGCACAGACAACTGATATGTTAGTCCATTTTACTTTACTATGTTTTACAGGAGCTATTTTTAGCCATTTCAAAACTAATGGAAGAGTTGAGAGTCTACATTCCACTCTAATTAAGCCATCATCTTTAGCAGCCAACTATTTTGTACATTATAAATGCAGCAATACATATCAGAGATAATACTAACATCTATTTTATAAGGCAAGAGGCCAAGTGGCTAAATACTAGATCCTGGCAAAGGAATCAGATTTTTTGCTTTCTAGGACTGTGTGCAACAGTGGCTTCACCAGAGTTTACGGGTTTCGCAGCCTGGTAGCTGAATCTGTTATTGTAGGAAAGGGATGTATGTCTGTATTTATACCAAGGGTCTGTGTCTTCATACTCGAGGACTGAGAACTCTTTCACAGTAGCTTGGGTTGTTATATCTGAAGTTACTCAATTTCACAGCCTGCACTCCAACCAGCTGGAAATCCTGCTCCTGCTTTCACCTCCAGCAGTGAAAGAAGGATAGGAAAGTCTCCTTAAATCCTTTCCTCATCTTTTACAGGTGGTCTGTAGAAAAGACAACTTTTTCCCATTGGGACTGCCACACCCAAAATTCCACTTGTAGAGATGCAGGCATCTCATTCCATGCTCTTCCAGTAAAAGTTTACGTATGAACACAGGGTTATTTATAGAAGCATTACTTCACTCCCATTTGTCTGAGACTTCTAAGGAGCATCACTGATGCACATTGTGATACATTTGAATAGTGTTTTTGAAATCCTTCTTTCTCTGACCCTTAAAATATGGTAGAAAGATTCTCACTGGCTCTTAATGTCCATTTTCTATTTAAGAATTCCCTAGGCATTACAGAATAATGAAGAAATAGAATCCTGTCTTAACCTACAACAGAAGCCAAAAGAAAATTGCCTGACTTAACTGCTTTATATGCAATAGCAATGAAAAAGAGGCAGGTGATTTCACTTACTACATGGATTAAAAAAAATTCTTAATACATTTCTAAATACAAATCTGTCTAAAGCTTTGGTTTTAAAACCTTTCTACATTTTCTAAGTTTTTAGGAGCCCTAATTCCCCACTGACTGCAATACAGTACTCTAAGTAAATCTACTTTTTTATGACCTAAAATGAACATATGACTTACATACAAAGTTTGCAGTGAAGAGTGTAAAATAAAAGCCTAGGATTTTAGCAAAGGGTTTCTTAATGCATATTGAACACATTTCACTCTTTAGGTTCAATCTCAGCACCATCTCACAAGTAAGCTGTTTCCTGTTTTGCACACATACTTGTACAGGACTATCCTCCATCTAGCTCTTGTTACCAGCACAGTTCAACATCAGTTAAATAGAAAATTGGAAGTATCAGTTTCAAAATAATCAATGCACCAATGAGATCTGTAACATAACAGCAATAAAGCAGAACAAAACAACAGTTTTCCAATGCATCATGTATAGATATATATGTAAAACTAAATCTTAAAGGATATCCCATAAACCCATGTATACATAACAATAGCAACAAGGTCTCACCTTATAACTGCATTAAATTAAGGGAATGATATTGTTTTTAATACTGCTGAATATTCAGAAAACCCATGAGACATAATTGTTAGTGATCTCAATACTCTTCCTTTTTCAGAGTGGCTAAGGTTACACATGCATTCTATGTGTTTTCCAGCATCAATCATGTGAATGGAACCTTGAATGTGGTATGTAACCTGTTTATCTTAAATTGACCCATTTTTTAATACTAAAAGGCTCACCCAATTTTACAGGGCACATATAAATAGCAGTTTTCATATATACAATTTCAAAAAACATCCTAGAAATACTTGTTGCCAATGTGAATCTGATTATGGTATGCTCATAACTTTTGAGGCATTTTTCTTCAATACTAAAAGTCTTCCACTTCATTCCAGTTCAGGACATTTCAGTTAGCAGCCTGAGAAAAACCTTCAGGTACTACTAGAAACTGCAGCATGAAAAATATGTTAAACAAAAGTAGAATATTCTACTTTATTAATAATTAAGAACTACCAAAAAAATACTCTAGATATGACATTGAGCAAAACCTTCACGAAGAAGTGCCTTAAGCTAAGGAAAGAAAGTACTGCAGTCAGAAGCTATTTATGGTTGAAGTTTAACCTGCTGCATTCCCCAGAGTATCTAGAATGTATTCCTCTATAATGACCTGTCTAATCTAAAGCATGTCATCTTCAGGAGACAAAAATACACAAATACTTCTGACTGAAAAATGCCAGCAGGAAGATGACTCCTACTTGATGAAAGATACTTGCATATTCTGAAATTTAAGTGTTAGGTGGTTGTGGCTATTTCCTAACTGCATTTGGAAGGGGCTAATTGTCAGTGGGTGGGGTGTGTTTTTTGATGCTCTCTCAAGGATTGTATTAAAGATGAAAAGAGTCATAGGAGAAAAATAAAAATCAGTCTCTATAATAAGAAATTAAACTACAAAAATAAAGTACAGTCCCAATCTGTCTACACTGTTTTCCAAACTAAGCTACTATATTTAGCTCAGGCTACCATCCTCTCAACTCCAAACATCTCTGACCTCTCTGAGCATTACTGCTTTCTTTTTCATGCCCTTCATACTGTTTTACCCAGCCAGGACACAATGAACCAGCATTATTATGAACATTCTGGGGTACAGCCAATGCTTCTGCCTAGGCACAGGTCCTTCCCATTTTCTGAAGATGCCAGAACCACAGCCAGCTAGCACTGAGTGAGGAAGAGGCAGCTCTGTTCATTCCCAGTATATGCCACTGAACTACTCACTGCCTTTGTATCTCAGATTTGCAGGAATTCCCAGTAGTTGTACTTCCTTGTGTACTAAGTATATTCATTGCAATAACAAAACATATATATTTCAGGGCAGATTATTTTATAATAGTGATAAAATTAATAGAAGTTATTAGAAACATCTGACATTTGCAATGTACATTTTTGGAAAAGTGCAAGACCAAAATTTGTGGAACAATCTGCAGAACAAACTACATGCCTGATAAAAATGAAGAAGGCAATAATTCCGCTCCATAGTTCAGAAAATGTATGTGAATCAAGAATAATACAGATGCCTGTAGTTAAGTTTTAAAAATCTGTTTACTTGAAGTACTGTATAAACCTTAAATCGACAGTGAATTTATTAAAGTAGATGCAACAGATGGGAAGGGAGGCAAATGCTAAAGAAAGGAAATGCTACTTTGGAGCTCATAAAACAGTATAGTATATTGTAGAAAGAAAAAGAAACTTGCAAAAATGGGAGACCATTAGCAGAACTTGGCTCTCCCTTGCTTTTCTTTCATACCCAAGGTCATCTAGTTCAAGAATGACACCGGAGTTAAATAAATCAATTCCAATGTGCACAGAAACTGCTGCCCTGACAGTGTCACTCAGTCACTTCCATCAAAAAGAAACACTTCAAATTACTGCTGGCTGCTAACCTGAAAAACATATGATGATACTGGATACCCCTCTACAGCAGGTCATCATTCCTTTTCCTCCTGCACTTCAGAAACATCTAAGGATTTTAAAAAAAATTTGTTAGAATTAGTTTAATTAAAATTTGAGAATATATTCACTTGCTCTCTTGTAGGGAACTCTAATACAGATTAAGACCAATTTCTAAAGCAATTAAATTTACAATTGTAAATTGCTTCTGCATTATGTAGCATGTTACAAGTAAAGGCAGAATTCAAGAAAGGAGTTTGCTCCCTAAACGAAAATTAACTGCTGATAAATGCTGCATACTTTGCCACAGATTATTATTTTATTTGAAAAATGTACACAGAAAATGAAAAGGAAAAAAGTTGGATCTAGATATTTCTGTGAAATGGCTTGCTTATATGCTGAGGAATCATATTTGAACCAGCTAGATAAAAATAAAGTTAAATTTTTACCCAACAGAAAAATACTTAGTTTGACTCACACTAACTTGCATGAATAAAGAAGTAGAGTACAATTAAAAAAAGAAAGAAATTATGTTGTTCTAATGTTGAAGCACTGTCTATTTTAATTTTCAAAATGTCATGTTCCCATCTCTTCAGTAGAGAAGAAACCATAGCAACTTGAAGAAAACTCCCTAAATAATGAGTTTCAATTTCAAAATTTCAATAATCTCTCTGAGGACCCCTAGTTATGGGTATTATAATTTGCAAATCATAACATCCCAGCATACTCAGCCTAAAACAATGGCTTCATACGAGCTCATAAATAAGCAACAAACAAACTCAAATATTGAAGAAAACATGCTTCCATTAAAGGCGATTGCTGAGTCCCAAATGGGCAGCTGTTCAAGAATGCTACACGAGTAGTCAGGCATGTACAATTTACAGTACTTTTACTTTTCTGCTGCTGTCACTAAGTTTAGAATAGGTCTACAAAACGGCCTTGCTGATTTTAAAATGTTCTCTAGATCTGTATGCTTGTTTTTATATTTTTCAGTATAAGTCTTTGAAACTTTGTCTTCTGTAACCTTTTGCTAGAATCTGATTTATTGTATTGGGCCTCCCCATCCAATTATGCCCATGTAATTCCCTACATGCCCTGGATGGGTTGCAGGCAACACACACCCTTACAACTTCAGCAGTTAACAAGACTTGTCAAAAAAGTTGACACTTTGTCATAATTTATCTTATAATTTTAGCTTCCAAAATTTGAGTATTAGGAAAGAAAGAATCTTGTCATGCCATATGCAGATCCATCTAGAAAGGAAACATCCTCTTAAAACACATTCCACTTAATTGTTTTGCAGTGTCTTCCCTATAAACAAACATCTGAAGTTGAAAAGCAGTGTATGGTTTTACATATTGTGCTTGTAAAAAGCAACAGGCCACACAGTCAATTTGCATTCCTTCTAAACTCTCAGCAATAGCTTTGGATGCTTTTGGGCTTATGTTACTCAAAAATCCAAGTGATAACACATATCAAAATGATTAAAAAGAAACTTCAATCTCATATCTAGTAAGCTCAGTGATGCAAATAGGGCAAGTCCTAAAATCTGTTATAAAAGGAAGAGGTTATGTTCTTCTTCCTCAGAAGAGAAAGAAGAAAGGTAGAAAAACAGAACCAAGCAAGTTTTTTTCCGTTTTTTAAGAACTGGCATAAAGTTTCTAGCCTACATTACAGAAATAAGCCTGTTGTTACTAGAGAGCTTTGGAACACCTGGAATCACAAAAAAACAATATCTTTGTTTATTTTAAACATAATCTCTCACCTAAACAGCACAAATTAAAATAATACGATCAGGCTTTGTAAGTACAAAGAGAATGAGAAAGAATTGCTAATTTTGAAATTAATTCAACACAAGAACATTGAAAACATTTAATCACTTTGCTACCTCAAACTTCTTACTTCTGCCTCAGATTTTTAGGCCTTTTCTCCCTAAAATTAGGCTAGACCTCTGAAACACCGCATCAATCTTGTACACCGCAGTTGAAAGTCCTCTAAGTGGTGCTTTAATTGATGCTCATGTGACCATTCAGAGATCTTTTCTTATTGCAAACCCTGAACTCATCACTGTATGGGGGTTTTTTCCCTATGGAATATTCAAATGTCTCACGGTTATTGAGCTACTCATTAACTGACAAACGTCTTCATATCAAGCTGTATGTAACGCCTCGGTCTCTTCATTATCTTTATGGGCAGTACATCTACAATATTACTTACACAGTACTTTGCCTTCACTCCAAAATTCAATCCCATCCATTTCAATTGTACACTCACTTTTTCTTCTATTTCAGTTAGAGAAATAACAAAAAGACTCAAGATTTTTCAAAACTCTTTCTTGCATTGAGTGCATAAAAGGTTTAACAGCAAGGGCTTACCACTTCTAAAGTTTGCTAATAAACTTGGGGTTATAGCCCTACACTGACCTCTGGTACTGCTACAAAACCTTACCACTGTTCTTAGCCTTTAACATCAAACTAAACATAACTACATCTCCCATCCATGCATGACGTCCAAACTAATTCTATTTTTAATGCTTTTTCAGACAAACAGGTTTTCAGTGTCACGTGCATATTTTGAGACTTTCTGCTTGAAGAATGTAAAGCTAGAAAAGAATTGCCACATACAGTGCTTGGACTGTTCATTATCTGCATATTCACCTGCAGCAGAATTGGACTCTTCACAGTCCTTAGCTATGAATCTGTAATCTGATAAACATTTTACTGCATGAACCACCACTGCAGGCAAAAAAAAGCATCCTAAAGAACCAGCAGTCCTGACCTCCTCTCTAACAGACTGTTCCTGCCCCAGACCTTCACTGATATATGCCAGTACAAACCTTTATATGGCCACACAGTGAACTGCAATTATGAACCTGTTCTAGCTGAAAACTAATCTAGGGATGAAAAAACCCACCAATATAAAACAACAATATCTGTTCACCACATAGCTGCCTGTGCAAACGTAGAGCAACACAGTATGGCACATGCTCACTTCCAGCAGTGGTACCTGCTGACCAAAGTCTGACACTTTCTTTGAGCAACAGACTCAAGTCTGTATGGGCAAAGCTTCCAAATGCAGCACATGACATCATCAATGAACCAACTAGAACTTTTCCATCCTAAATTTATGTCCCAGACCTGCCTTACATCTTACTGCAACAAAGAAAACCAAACTGAATATACTTTTAACAGTTTTCAAAAATACACTACACACATTAAAGTTCCGAAGTTCACAGGCCAACTATGCCACCAGTGATATACTAAACCATATCACTATTACCTGGTTAATTAGACAGTTTGTGTTTGGGACTTTGAAATAAAAAAAAAAAAAGAAAAAAAAAAAAAAAAAAAAAAGGACTTTTTTCTGATGTTTTATACAACAACTCTCAATTTCTCCTCAAAAGTTACACAAAGTTTACATATAAAAGAAGATACACATACAGGCAGCTGAATAGAAGAACAATTTCAGAACACCTACATACTGCAATTATTTACAAGTATTATTTCAGGTAAATAACAATTAAACTTACTATTACTTCTTATTAATTTTAATAACCTATTTATTTCAATAGTCTAACAAGTATGAGTACATAGGATATCGCATATGTATTTATGAAGTCCATGTACATGCATTTATTTTTTAAATTTCATTAGAGAAAATGTTTCTGGTAGTGATGTTCAAGTACTTTGAGTATTAAGAGCTAAAAAACTCCAAATGATCTCAAGGTGTTTCAGCTCCCACATTCCAAGAATTGAGCGATATTCCCTGGGTTTAGGCCTCAGAAAACTACTATTGTTGTATTTACCCACAGGAAAAGTTCTTTCTCCTTTCTGACCTGATCTGCTTGGAAGTGTTTCATCATGGTAACAAAGAGAGCCACACAATATTCCCGAGATTTATCTTAGAACTTTAGTATAATCTATTAGTACCTTGGTATTGCATATTTATTATACCTTCTCCTGGTTATAGATCTGCTGCCTATTGCATTTTGTTACATCCTAATAAAAAGTGTGGAAAGTTAATGGAAAACTGTCTCCCTGGTTCTTCTCAATAGAAACAGACCTGATTCTGCTACTTTCATTTTCAGGCTAACATGTTCTTGTGTTTAATGGAAACTTAAAATCTATGAACCCTACTACCATGTTGCAAAGTAACAAATGTCAGAAAAACCTCAAGAGAAAAAACAGTTTGCTTCAATACCAGACCCCTGTACATAACACCACAGACAGGAACCAGGTATTAGAGGCTTCTGATTCAAGCTCTCTGCTCTGCACTTATTTAGAGAAGAAGTCAGAAACTCTCTATCATTTAAAAACCAATGCATCTCCAGGGAAGAAAACAAGGTTTAAAGGAACTGGAGGTAGAAATAGCGAGCTAACTTAGTCACATTCACATTAAGGTTTTTACTAAGTCTGATTTGCATGTTGGGCCAGAGCACACTATCCCTGGGTCTTGCCACATATCAACCTTTCTTCATGGCACAAAAAAAGAACAGGGAAATGCTGCATATATTAAACTTTCATAGCCCAGCCCTTTCCAGTCATCATTTCTTATTTGGTGCCTATCTGATAGCTAGCTATGGATCTATAATAAAATAACAAAGGCTTTTAGTATATATATACTTGGCCTTGGAAAATACACTACTGCCAATACTCCTATTTATTTTTTCTCTGGCTGCCTAGTAGAAGCAACAAACTCCACTACTGAGAGCAGAGTCTTGCCATCTCCGTGCATGCACTCCAGAAGTGCTCTGTGCACCGCAGCAGCAGTAAACAGGAAGTACAGCCACAGTGGGCATAATGTTGATACAAAGTATAGGAAGCTGTATCTATACCTGACATCAAGAAAAAGTAAGGCGTGGCCTGCTCTTCAAAAACAATCAGCTCACCACTACCCAGCTGGTGGTCCCACAACTGAGCCATAGTAGCTAATCACAGGAACCCTCTCAACTCACCCAGCTCATGAAGCTGAATGCACTACCTCGAATAGCTTCATTTCAGCCTCTGCTATAATCCAGAACAGCAGCAGAATTCCCAGCAAAGCTGGCCCATTTAGCTGAACATAAGCCTGCAAGTGTGCACTACTATCCTGTTCATTGTGAGTGAAACCTCAGCCACCTCATCCTCCCTGGCTACCAGAATTTGCACCGGCACATCTGACAGATGCCATAAAACTTCCTTCGTTTGACATACAGGCATAGAATTCCTGAAAGTTTGGGAAATCATCCTCCAAAATCAAGAAAAAACCTAGACAGCAGTACTTTGTTGTGAAGGATGTACTCCCAGACCGCCATGCAAGTAGTTCAATTCACTGCTGAGGTGTCAAACAGTAAGTAACCTGTCGCTGTAAAATAGCAGTAACAAAAATGGTATCAATTTATGTCACTGTGACATAATTGTATTGCTGCAGTTCAAATAAACAAACATATCAGATCTACTTCTACTTGTGAGCACAGGCCTAAAGAATTTAGTTAGCTAATGGCGCTATTAGTTTCTGTTTCAATGTAGTACTTCTCAACCATATCTCAAAGTAACAGAAGCTATGGATTCGATTCTACATAAATCTCATTTCTTTAAAAAGAACCTCCCCCATCCACATCAAACACTAGCAAAGATGCTCTTTTGCTTGTTCCAGAACTGCAGACCAAGCATTAAAGCTTCCAAGTATACCATACAAATGCTTTGCCCATGCTACAGTGCAGTCTCATGAGGGATGCTTCAGCTCAGTCTGTTCCTGAACCCATTCACTTACTGGACCCATGTAGCAAAAAAACAAAACAAAAAGCCTACCATCAACCAATTTGTACCACTTGTACAAGTGATTTCTAGCAAGAGAAAAAAAAAGCCAACAAAACCCAACCAAACAACAACAACAAGCAGACTGAGCCCTCCACTGCACATAATACATACAGAACACATACAAGACTTTGTTACTCCAAATCTATGTAGAGGTCTTAGTCTCTAATTTAGCACCAAAGCACTGATGAAGAAATTCTTAATCCCAACATGAAATCCTCAAACCACTCTTTCCCAATGTAAAGGACATATTTCTCTAATTATTCTACTGCAGATTTTAGGTTATATTGTAATGAATGACCTTCACAATGTATAGAACTATTCCAGAAGAGCTATTACATATAGTGTAACTAAATACCTTTCTACTAGCCATCACTAATAATTTATCTTGAGTTAAAGTAACAGATCTGGGTCCTAAAAAGACAGCTGCTCTGATAAAGAAAATTCCATCAAATACATACAAGTCTACATCATATACAAGTTCCTGTGTTAACAGGAAGACTAACAGAATTCAAAAAATGGAAAAAAAAATAACCCAAAACAAAATAAAAAACTCCACCCATTTACCTACCAAAAGGTATTTTAAGGACTGTTTATGTTCCACTGAGAACAGGATGCAGATTTTGCTAATACAAGATTTGAACAGTAGACTGTTTAAAGAGTAATATACATCCACAAATGGAAAAAAAAAACCCCTGAAGTGCTTCTCTAAATCCACCAATTGTGAAAGAATTTGTAGGGACCAAAGAAGTCCCAAGCAGCTGTACACACATTTTCATTTCTAAACTGCAGTTGACTAGTTCAAGATATTTTCACCTGAATGTGACATTCTTTCCTCCTGAAAAAACAAGAGTCATTCAAAATTATTTAAAGCTAATCTGTCCTAGCTGAATATTATTTGAAGGCAGTGTTACTGCTGAGTGTTCAGCCCAATTACAATGTCTCTTCAAAACAGATTAATTAGGTTACTTGTACCTTTTTACAGTGTCCTTAGACACTTGACCACAGCTAATAATAAATACCCAGTACTTTCTAACTCCAAAAAAGCAGACATTGTTACCTCTATTCTAAAGATGAGGAAACTGAGACATGAGTAAGCAAAGTCATCTGCCTAAATGTCACCTAGCTGAGAACAGAGAAGCCAGGAATGAAATACAGGTTTTCAGAGTCCTGGCTAGTAGTTTAACAAATACAAGTGCCCTATTTTATACACATTTACATACAAAACATAGTTGTATAACCTCAGACTCAACCGTCCAATTTGTATCATGCAGACCAACCAAATACTAAGCATTATTCAGTGACATTAATTTGACAAATATTTTTGCTCTAGATATGAAATGGAAAAATAAAACAAACTAAAAACTATACCGGATGTGCCACCATATAATCATAATTTACATATATTTCAGTTATGGTACTGTTCAACACTATTTAAAAAAAAATTACCATGGCCTTTAAACATGATTTTGTCAGGAAATTTATGCTTTACAATCCCTAAAGCACAGCACCTTAAGAAATTAGGTGACTAGGGTATTAAAACAAAATATCCATTTAAAAAATCCCTTTATACTTTTATGACCAGTATAAAGACATTTTTTACAATTTTCTGTAATATTAAAAAAATGTATAATGGTTGGGTTTGAAAAATTAATTCTAGGTAGAGCCTTTAATATTTCCATGTAAAGTAATGGAGGATTTGTTACATGCATATTCATTTCAGGGCATAGCCCAAGTTCTCTATCTTGACCAAACAATTTCATTTAAGCCAATAAACCCAAGTAATACACTTTTTTCCCCTGATATTAAACAAGCATTGCTCTGCAAAACACAACTTTGAGTGAAGCAAATTTTTTTGTAAAATAAATCATGTAACATTAAGAATAAAAGCCCCAAGTTTAGAAGATTTACTGTACTGTCTAGAAAAGAAGCAGTAGTGAATACCTAGACGTACACAAGAGTTATCACTGGGCATACATAATGGTTTCATTAAATACTCTCAGCAATAATTTCTGTTAACCCAGTCATACCAATTTACTATGCTGACATCTACCATCACTGTCAAGAAAGCATACACACTTCACAAAAAAAAAATCTTTTTAATAATGATTTGAAAAAAAAACCCAAACTTTTTTCCATAAAAAACTTGAAAATATTTTATTTCATGATTGCCTTATTTAACAAACTACTGTATGTTAGCATACATATGCTAACCGTTTGTTAGAGTATAATTTCTTTGAAGAAACAAAGTTGCCACTTCCACCAGGAAGCAAAGAGTTAAAGACTGTGCAATTAACCTGAGAGCAAGCACTGGAGAGGCTAGTTTACCTGGTGTACAAAGTTCTAAGGGATGCAAGCCCAGAGAAGGACAGCAGAGTTTTGGAAGGGAAAGTAACATCACCAATACTGATTCTTACCCAAGCTCATTCCTCCCCCTACTAAAGAATCTGTACTGGAGATAAAAGGAGGTAAAAACGAGTAATCTGGCTTTATGTAATCTTTCAATCTTTAGTAATCAGGCAATTTCGCTGGTGAAGCTACCAGAACAAACTAGAAAGAGGATTTGCTTATTGCCAAGTTTACCTTGTACTTTTTATCTGCTAACTACTGAGAAATAAGCATTGCATTTTTTACCTAGAACAAACTTAGTTTAAAACTAACTTAGTAAACTTAGTTTAGAACTTGCTAAGTAGCAAGATATACCTTCCACATCCCAGTATCAGTCTGTAAAATGTTTAAAGTAAAATAAAATATAGAAGAATGGATACAATATTTTGTAGAAAAAGCAGGATAGAAATACCAAGTGGATATTTGCTAGCAGAGGTTTATAAGAAATGGCTCTATTTGATACAGCCTCACTTACTTAAGATACAAAACTCTCATTGTGAGAAGTGAGATCTAAGGTCTATTTAAGGCCTATTTAATTAAGCCTTTGAAATAAGTACATGTACCACATTTATGTGTTACCACTTTCTTATTAGCAACTAGTTATTCTGCTGTTTTGTTTTTCATATTTTCTCAGAATCCACTTCACATCCTGTTAATCAGTAGTTGTGACAGTCTGCCAATCTTTCTGTCAGGAGTGTTCAATTGGTTCATAACTACTGATCCACTTCTATCAACTTCACCCCAACCTAACAATTTTCTTAGAGCACGCTGAAGTGCACAGGGCTGTCATAACCGGGTGCACACAGCACATAGCACAGCACAAAGCAATGTGTTATATTGACCACTGACTGATACTTTAGAGTCCATGTCAGGAACGAGCTCGGCATTTACACTGGGTTTAGCTTATTTTCAGTAAGTTTTCAAATCTATTAACAAAACATCTAAACCACATATCACCCATGATCTAGATCAACCCACGTACTTGACCCTTTAAACTTTTACTGTAGCCATGAATTCTACAACTTCCTCATCTTTCTGTGCAGGATTGCAATATGCAAGCAAAAGTCTGTTTCACATATAAGCACTTTTTAAGTTAGAGTTCTTACGATTGAGGAAGTTCCCTCCTGAAGAAACATGAGCAAAATGGCGTATCTCACACTTCACTGTAGTTCCCTTTACCAGACCATACCACTAAAGCAACTTTTATGTACAGGTATATGAAGAGCAATTTGTTTCGAGGTATTCCCAAGCAGAACTATATTGATGCCTTTATATTTCACTGCTAATATATGGCATGGCAAACAAAACACCATCTTTACAGTGGTTCTTTCTGATATGAAAGTTCCTCTTAAAAATACCTTAAAGTTAGCACAAAGCTTAAACCCTACTGGTATTCCCATGTTAACTTAAACTTTCTGTCTTGTGCAAGAAACTGTATTTATTGATACAGAAGTTACCATATATAATGGAAGAGACAGTGCAACCAAAGAATCTAATCCACCCTAGGTTTTTTGGTGTTTTTTTTTGTTATTTTTTAAATGAGTATCACCATCAGTCTCATCTTTCAAGAGAAAAAGTAACACACGAAAACCAGCCTTTCTGATCTCCCAGACAAAAATCTGCACTCATTTCTGTTTAAAGTAATCAGAAACCCGCTTTGGGTACAAATGTTGTTTCCATTTAGCTTACTTGAAACACAACTATAGGTAGGTATTCACAGAGCTCTCCACTTCAAACAGGTTTACCAGCTTATATATCATCGTATCAAGTTTGTATTAACATACTGATTCTTCCTAGGCACTTATGAGCCACTGATTAAAGTTCAGCATTTTAGATGGATTCTTAGCCTTCAGCCATCTCATGTGCTACAATATTAAGTAGATTCCTACATCTGTTGTGCCTTTTCTTCCTTTGCTATTCAAGTAAGCACACCTCCAACATTCAGAATTACAGGAGAACTTAACAGCATTAAGGAAATAAAATTGCTTTTTTTTTGAACATGCCTTTCTAATTTTTATTTGACCATTATTTTCAAAACTTTCCATTTATGGACTTCTTACTTTGGCTCATTGTCCAACTATTAAATTCAGGGATACATTCTTTGCCTGTGTAAACGTAATAACTTACATGGATTTAGTGATGTATATGAAAAAAAAACTCCCAAAAAGAAAAATAAAGCAAGCTTTCTTTAGAACAAGGAAGCTGGAGAGGTAGCAGGTTGTTCTGACATTTAAAGATTAGACCACAAAAGTGAAGCACCGGAATTGCATCTAACCTTGCAGATGACAAGCAGAAAAGTAACAGTTGCACAGGCAATCAAAACCGGTCAAATTACAGGGATGGAAGTCTCTAGTGTTGCGGGGTCTTTTGCGATTGTTTTCTTGTAGTGACAAGAACCCTTGCCGTGTGACAAATAACGTTGATAGCACCATTTTCTCCTCTTCCCAAGCTCGGCGCTCCAGGCCTACAAGAAGGAAGCTGCTCCGGCTCCTGCGCGGTGCCATGTCCAGAGGAGAGAGAGGCTATCTGCCTGACCCTGACGCGGGTGTGCGGTGGCCACCGGGAGTCCTCCGGGCCCGGCCCGTCCGAGCGCCGTGCCCCGCGCGGGTGGAGGGCGAGAGCTCCGGCCCTCGTAGCGGCTCCGGGCGCGGGCAGCCCTGGGCGGGCGGAGGGAGATCCCGGGGCCGCGGCCGGGGGCGAGGTCCGGGCAGGCCCCGCCGGAGGGACGCGGCCGCTCGGCGGGGGAAGGAGAGAGCCGAGCGCAGACAAAAGCGGGTCGCGGCCGGCGGCGGGGTGGGGCCGTGACCGGGCGGCGGCGCCTCCGCTCCCGGGGGAGAGCAGCGGGAAGAGGCCTGGGGTGGGCACGGGCTTCCGCCGGCCCCCGGCCCCGGCAGGGCTGGGGTGGGGTGGGCGTCCCGCGCCGAGCGGCGGGCAGGGGGCGGCGGGGCGCGGCGGCTTTTCCG
>VXBI01005881.1:1025331-1084754 GCA_013397375.1 Toxostoma redivivum | reverse complement strand
GGCCCCACCTTCCCCGCGCGGGCAGAGCGGCGCGAGGCCCCTCAGCCCCTCACTGCCCTCAGCCCCGCGGCCGCCTCGCCACCCCCTTCCCTACACACTCCGCTAGTGGCGCTTCCCCATCCTTTAGGCTCCAGCGCTGGGAATCGTGTCGTTTCCTCCTGTAGTGGCCGGGTTTGGGGGGCGTGTGGCACATTCCCGGTGTTGGGGGCTGTAGGGACTCTGCTCTCCCGGGCCCGGGAGACAGGTGAAGCCCTCAGTTTGTTGGGTAGCAAAGGCAGGTAGCTCAGGAAGGAGAGTTCACACTTGTCTCAAGCAGCCACCTGCCGCCCTGGCGACCTGGAGCAGTGGCCCAGGAGGTTGTGGTGAGTGGGAGCTGTAAATGCCGTTTTTAACAGTTTAAAGGGCTAAACATTTGTACTTGGGATGCTTGGTGAGTTTTTGGGGGGTTGGCACTGTTCAGTTAATCTGGAGAGTAATAAGCTTCGCAGAGCTTCAGAATGGGTTTGAGTGTCTGGGAGGAAATGGTTACTCTTTCCTCGTGACACTAAGTGACAGTGGGCTTTTCAGCTTCCTGCTTGTGTCCAGGGCTGGTGCTTTTCTTCACCTACCCACAAACGTGTGCTTTCCCACATGCATTCTCATTCCACCTAATATTGGATGTTACGTTCGGCTAATTGGACTAATGCAAAATGCTCTGTGAAGCAATTATAGCTGCTTGTTCTGGGGTTTTTTTAGTTTTGTTTTTTTACTCTATGCAGTTCATGTCAAATTCATAAGCTGAGGCATTTTCGGTATTCAGATTCAGCTTAATGCAAGCATCATCAGCATTTGTTCTGTATATGCTACTGCATCTCTGTATGGCTACAGACCAATAGTAGTCTGTCTGCTCTAGGAATGCAAGTTAAACTTTGGAGGGTTGGGTTGTTTTGTTTTGGGTTTTTTTGAGGAAATAGGAATGGCAGGAGTCAACATTACACTATCACTATTATTCCTAGCAAATTTGAAGCGTTTTAAGTGTGCTTATGCTTTCACAGTTGAGCACCAAACAAACCTGACAGTCTGCATGATAATGCATGATATCATTATGCATTAGATCATGCATTAGAAAAGAAGTTTATGAACATATGTACACACTTAGTTTCACACAAAAGAAATATTAAGGTGATTCTACAGTATCAATGCACATTTTTTCCTGAAATTACAGTTTCAGTAACATATATGTAAGTAGCTGTTTGATACAGTTCATAATCTTTCACAGACGCAAATTTATGTCTAGACTTAGTCCACATGAAGACAGCGGCTTAATTTCTGTACTATGTGGCCAGGCAATTACAGGCTCAGAGGTAAACTTTACTTGCTGATGGTCTAAAGGTCACTATTTTAGAAAGGCTCTTAGGCAGTGAAATCTGTGTTAACACAGCTTCAGTGTCAGTGGTATGAATTAGTGTTATTTTAGTGGTCCCATGTCAGCAGCCATGAAATGGCTTGTGGCACACAGTGCAGTTTTGGGCACATACAAACAGGATGAGGGGGAATGGGGAAAGAAGGACTTTTATACCATGAGTTCTCATTTTGACCATGATAGAATGATTCCAAACTTCATTTGAACTGGTTTTGAGAACAGATGTTGTAGGATATAAAGAAGTAATCACAAATTACTGGATTACTGTGACTTAGTGACTTCATTTACTTGTCAGCATGTATGTGGTCTGTTATTGCAGCTCATTTCCTTGCCTGGTCCCATTGCAAAGGAGAAGAATCAATGTGCTTGCAAGTCTAGTTTACAAGATGTGGTCAGAGGGAAAATTGATAGATACATGGATGGGTGTCAACAAAGTTAGTGAAGCTTTGAGATTCTCTCTAAAACAGGCAGCTGGCTTTGATTCATGCTTAACCTAGCCTGCCTATTGAGTGTAGCCTAGAGCATATTATTACCCCTGTCAAGACAAGACCTGTAATTTTTTTTGTATTCCAAATGTTATTTACACAGCTTGGAAGGACATAGTCCTAGATTCTTTGATGGAAGTGTACTGGCCCAGGAATCTAGAGAGAAACTCATTTGATAAAACAATATTAGCTTAGCTAAAGCTCTGATACTTAATAATTCTTTCTTTAGAGTCTGGAAAGCACAAGGCAGTCCTGGACAAGTGTAGCTGTGCATTTAAGTACTGTGACAGTGAACTACTGAGGAAGAGAGAACATTCCAAATGAGTTCCAAAATAGAAGGCAGTTAAGTATGTAAGTCCTAGAATTTAGCATTCTATGGAGTCCTGAGTTCAACCTGTGCCTTAAAATATCTGAATATAATTTCTTCAGCCATTATTCTGTTAGCTCATCCCTGCAGTCAATTAGCAAGCTAGAAAAGCAAACTAAATGTAATGGATGTCAGTACTGCTGGCTAAGGCCTTTAGTTGTTTCTTTTCTTCAGGTTGTGTTATTAATGGCTTTGTCACAAAGACCTGGAAAAGTGAATAGCTGAGACATTCAGAGTTCCTGGTACAAAACACAACTTGTGAACCCTTAAGCACAGTACAGAACTCTCAGAAATGTTCAGGATACTGTAAGCAAAATCAAAGGTATTTTTTAGAATAGTTCTAACTAGTCCAATGTATCACCTAAGAAAGAGCTTACTTTCACTTAGTGATGCATATAGAAATGAGGATTGACATGTGAAGAGCACTAGATAGGTGTTAATTATATTATTATACTCACTACTGGCAAAACTACCAGGAAAAAATGTAATTTCTTATTTAGGCTTCTGGTTAATCTTGCTTGTTTAAATTAGCGATGTAAGTCTAGAGGGACCACAATGTAGAGATGTGCTTAGGTATGGGCAAAATGAAACTCTTGGAAAGAAGAAATTGGATGTGATTCTACATATGCTCTTGGTAGATGAGTGGGGCAGAGCAATACTAGGCCAGCTCACCACCTTTTTAAGCACAGAACAAGCTCTAAAAATTAGTGACCTTGTTAATGGAGTGGGATAAAGGTTATTTGATTTTGCAAGTAGTATTGATACCTGTAAAGGGAAATCTGTGTCTCATAAAGCAGGAATGCTAAAATTCACACTTGAAATCTACTTTGGGATAAAATTTAAATTTTTTCACTTAGGAATAAAGACAACTAACTATATAAAAGAAATGTAGCCCCAACATTAGTTTAAAAAAAAAACCAAACAACCCAAACCACTACCACCACCACAACAGATTTTCAATAATGTAGCCATTAATTGTCCCTAACTTCTAGACAAAGCAATGTTACCCTTGCATAGTTGACCCTCTAAGTTGAATCCTTTAAAAACCTTATGAAATTCTGGAACTATGAGACACCGAAAAATGAGATGGAGAATGTATACATCTTTGCCTTCTTTATTTGTTTACTTCAGCCCAATGGTGTTGAAAAAGTAGTATATTAATGAAGAATAGTACTTTCAATCTTCCTGTTTTGCTTTGCAAATAATTGTGGGAATAGGAGGAATCTTCATTTTATAAAGCTTTCAATACTATATCTTCCAATGGATTTAGGAATAAAAATGTCCAGGTCAGGTTAAAACTTGAGACAAAAAATAAATTTATATAACAATCATAGACCAACAACTTGCTGGTGTTTATTAAAGAAAATGCCATAAAGGAGAAAATAAAAAATTGAAAAACCAAAAGTGTGGATAATTTGCCTTTTTTTTGAAAACTCACTTTTTTCATAGCACTTTTAGGGAGTTACTTAGCCACCTTTCACTCAGATTTCTCAAGAAAAGGCTCCTGAGAGCTCTCTGAGCTCTTACTGATGTACCAGTGGCAGTGAAGGGGACGAATTGATGACACATCATAAACAGAAAACTAAAACGACTACGTAAGTTTATTTAGCTCTTGTGGTACTTGCAAATTTAATGTATACTTAAACTATTCCTTTATTGCTCTTAATTACACAACTAATCTTACAACTTCTGTGTGGATTGTAATCATAACCCTGTGTGATGTAATCATAACCCTCCTAGCAATTGCTGCACACTTTCTACTTAAAATTTGTCTTTTATGTTTACATGCTATTACCCAGGGCTAAGTGTAGGCAGATGTTATGAAATGTGGAGTGCAACAAACTTTATCTTACTATCTGTTTTATTAATTCTGGACCCTGGGAAGACTTGCAGTTAGTGAGAAAAGAGTGCTTCAGGGGAAGGAGGTTCATTCCTGTTCATTATGGCCTCCTGTTTTTCTTTTCCATCCTTCTCTTATGAGGAAAAGTCTGCCTTATGCCAGTTAATGTGAGTTGTACCTTGAGGAGAGGAAAGCCCTACCTGTGCAG
The DNA here is from genome assembly GCA_013397375.1 of Toxostoma redivivum. Lineage (NCBI taxonomy): Eukaryota > Metazoa > Chordata > Aves > Passeriformes > Mimidae > Toxostoma > Toxostoma redivivum. Next base: position 1,080,452 of record VXBI01005881.1, on the reverse strand, counting down.
AACCAGCTGTTAAGATCAGACCTCATTTCCCTAGAGGAGATCAACTTGGATTATTTGAAGTAATAACAAAATGCATTATGCCTTTACATTAAGGCTATGAGCCCACAAGTGGATCAACATTATCGATCTCTACACCTCTGCTAAGCCCCAGTGATTGTAATTAATCTTGATTGTAGGATCCAGCTTATTATACTTGGTGGTGTTTCTGCAAATGAACTGCCCAGATGGACTCTCGTGCTTCCATTGAATCCACTGAAGTGAATAAGGCCTGGTGCAGCACTGGTTACATCAAGACCTTATTTTCCAACAATGTAGGTAAGAGGTCAGTCCAAGCTAGCTATGCCTCTAGATAGTTCCTGGTCTTAGTGCTTTATTTCTGTAAATTGCAAGTACATTACTTCAAATGGTGACTAGGGGAAAATATCTTAGTTTGTTACAAAAACAAGGCAAGATGACAAATATGTCATCCTGTTATGAAGAAGACTGATTTCCTGAAGGACTATAGGTGGCTGGCTGTGACCTAAAGTTGCTATAAATAAACATCAGATAGTTCGTGCTCAGGAGATAATTGAAGGATTTTCTTGTGCAGCAGTAAGGTGTGCAACTTCCTATGATTCTAGGAAAATCAAGTTCCTCCAAAAGGCTTTTCAAATACAAAACAGAGTTTTACAACTTCAGCTGAAATCCCAGTCTGCATTTGGAGGAAAGGGAAATGTATTGCAAAGGATGAGTCAGACATGGCTTACCCATAGAAGTCTTTGCAAAAGAGACCTGTGCTTAAAAGGCTGCTGCAGGGATGTCTCTTGCATACTTGTAATGTGGGGTTTGACCTGCCTATGGGCAGTCTGTTGCTTCCAGAAATATTAGACTGCAGATTTGCTAGCATCTCAGAGCAGGGTATACAGAAGTCAGAAGATTGTCTCCATTCTCCTCTGCATCATGCTATCGACAGACTTGTCTCACCTTGTGCTGTGGAAGTTGATGTGTTTGTGTGTGTGAATTTCTGGTCATCCTCAACCAGTTTTGACTTGCTGTTTTGAAATCTGCAGCAAAAACTGACAAAATGAGGAAGTTCTTTGTATGACGTGTCTGATGATACAGCATCTATACATCAGTGTTTTCTAAGCTCTAAAATGTTTGTGGACACACAAATAACTATGTCAAGTGGTCCTGAAACAGACTTCATCAGACACTCAGTCTTAGATGGTAATGATTTCTGGTCATAATTAACTTGATGGCTGGTGTTTTTCTCCATGTCTTTATCTCTTCTCAGAGACAGTAGCCTGCATATGTAACTCTGTCAGGGATTGAAGTCCTAAGTAGTTATTAACTTGTACTTAGTAGGCAATGTCTCTGAATTAAAAGGGCAGATTTATCTTCATCTAATGAACACTTAGAACAAGAGTTACCTGGCAGGTTTGTAGCTAGTTCTAATTGCATTCTTCTTGCTCTGTGGGTACTGACATCCTCAAGTGAAAAGAGAGCTTAAAAACTTTCTGAGAAAATGACAATTGCATCAAACAATATAAAGAGAAAAACATTCAAAAAAGTTCTGATACCAAATATGTTAGTACTTCCCCCTCACTCTTCCTTGTCTTAACCCCATCACCTTCTGTTTTTTTTATTTTTAGGCTGTGGCAAACTTGCTGTAATGTAATTCAGTACAACTTTACATTGCTTTTATTTATGTTCTGCTGCTTATGAACCCTGTGGTCCAAAGATGGTTTGTTACAGTGTATTTCCCTTAATTGTTATTTAAGCATAAGGGAGGTAAGACTAGTATCTCTCTCTCCTCTCCTTCTTTTTTTTTTCTTCTTTTTCTTTCTTCTTTTTCTTCTTTCTCCCCCATCTCTGGAGAGGGATGGTCATAACACAAGTGAGCAGGGAAGTTAATCACACCTATCACATTTTGGATATACCTTTTTAACTAGCTGAAATTTCCACACATTTCAGGTTCTCCAAAGGTGTTTTCTCTTGTCTAAATGAATCTGCTAGTGTTTTCATGTGTTTTGAAAAATGCTACAACATAGAAAGGCTTATGTGAGATTTCTGTACTGAAGCCTAGTTACAAAGTTACTTGTGGAGTGACTCTTCTGACTAGAAAGTCATCTGAGAGATTAATCATGAAATTTTTGTGCTTCTCTTAATTTGCTTAGATACATAGGTGCCAGTGATCTTGTAAAATGTTTTCCTATAAGGACTTAATGTCATGGGTTTTATGTTCTGCAGCAAACACTGGAAGTCTCAAGGACTAAGCTGAATCAGTTTGGGTTATGTTGCTTGAAATGGATTCACTGAAATCCCACACTGTTAGTCTGGCCTCAGCTTTGAATTGTTTATTGTCATCATGTAATTAAGTCTAAAACACTTTCAAGTTGATTTGTCTAGCAGGTAGTTTGCAGTTAGTGAACTTGTTTGTTCTTTATAAGAAAAATGAGGCTAGAAGCCACTGAAAAATGTGGGGGAAAACACTTTGGAGCCTTGATCTGTTTTCTGTAGCTGCTCTGTCAAGAAGGAGCAGTCAGCCAGAGGCAATTGCTGAGGTGGGGTTAATGGAGATCTGAAGTATACTGGTTTGATATTTGAAATGTGATAATGTGGATGTTCTTTATGTTCATTTATGTCTTTGCTTGCTACAGTGTTAACATGTTAGCTTTAATGAAGGCAGCTTTTACACAAGTGCTAGAAATATCTCCAGCTAATGCAGAACACGCTCATTCTTGGCTTGTTCTTTGCTTTCTTCTCTTGCCTGCGTTGCACCCCTCTTCCTCCTGGAAGTAGTGCAGTGATGGAGCAAGGCAGAAAAATGAAGTGTAATAATCTCAAAACAAACTAATAAGGTTTACCTTCCTCCTGTCCTGTATGCTTTCCCTTCATTCTGAGATCCATCTGGTAAGCCATTGAACTGCAATGTCCTTAATGATTATTTGATTGAGATAAGAGAATTTAGATTAATTGAACCTGTGCTAAATGTGGTCATGATAATGATGGACATGATGGGGATATATCAATGATACATCTTCAGAATCTTTAGAACCACGGCTGAATTCTGTAAGAGAGAAATGCACAATTACCTTTATAAACAGGCTAATGTTTGGGTTTTGTTTATTATTAATCATGACAGATAATAGTAACAGTTGTTTAAAGAAAGCACCACATCTGGACATTTAAAAGCATGGATTTTCACCGTGGACATAAACACAACAGTAAATCCAGTTGCTATTTGCACCTGCTATGCAGGTAGAGGTTGATACAACATTAGAAAAGTGCAATAATAGAAAAGATATTAAAATGTATACTGTATTATGATGTTTGCAGACTTTAGATGCAGCAGACAGTAAAACTTGTTTTCATGATGCTTAGATTATCATACTTATCAATCAGAAGTATGAATATTTCATACGTATGGTATAACAGAAGTCCTTAAAAAGAAAACTGTGAAGCAGAGGCCAGCTGGGGATTGCTGTTTGCAGGCTGTCCTTAACTGTTTATTGCTTCCCCTTTTCCCAGCAAATCCAGCATTTAAGAAGGATTGTAAGACCCATGTAATCATTGAGGATTTACTTTCTTGGTGCCTCAGAGCTGCATTCAGCAACAACACCATTGTTTTTTTTTAAACATACATATCACCTTCACAAGGTACAGATAGATGTTATCAGGTGATATTTTGGATAGCAACAACTGCAAACTGTTGCTTGAGATTAACATTAGAATTATAGGTAGACATAGGTTCAACTTTTGGTCTTACATTGACAGAAAGCACTAGTTCTACAGCCATCTTAGATACAGCTGATGTCAATTTGGACTTAAGCTAATGAGGTCAAGTATCTTCCTTTTGTGTCAGTACAAAATATTCTTAATTCTCTGTTTAATACTAAAATATAGAAGAATTCTAAATATATAGTAGTTAGGCTAAGGTTCAGGGTAGGATAGAATAATCTCTGCTGGCAAAAGGTTCTGGTGTCTGGTGAATAGAGAGCATAGTATTCTGATAAACTGCTTAATATTTCTTAATGCTTAATGTTTCTGAAGATTAGGGAGTGTAGATTGGTAGATTAATTAAATTAACAGTTTTACAGAAGTGGTTTAGAATTGCAGTTTATCTTACATTGCTTCCAGTCTTTGCTTCGATACAGGCAAAGTATAGAAACATTAGTGTTTATTCATATGCAGTTTTCCTTTTACTTGCATGGTAAGCAAGGACACAATATTTCTAAGTATCCTTAGCATAAAAAAGAAAAAGTAAATTGATAATGGGAAAGGTGAAAGAATCTTTATAAATGTAATCTTAATATTAAATTGCTCCATCTAGTGGCTATCTTCTAAAACTGACCTTTTTCTTTAGTGATTCTTATCCTTTAGTAATGATTATGCCTCTTAAGAATTTAAGATTGAATTCTTCTTTTACATAGGAAGCTCTCTACCAAGGGAACTGCACATGTGACAAGGTACAAACGTTGATTTTCCTTCCAGTTTCTTCGGAGGATTTTTAAGGTTTACTTCAATGGAAGCAAGCCTTATGTGTCCAAGTGTCTCAACTGCTTTTGAGATCTTGATTTTAGTGCCTTACTCTCTTTGGTTCATGTTCTTCTTGGGCCTGGGAGGAAAAATAGAGAAGCTGGATTGCATAAATAGTACAATGAGGGTGTAGTCAAAGAGTTAAAATACACAGTGAATCATGTCCTGAGTCCAGCATAGTGAGATGCATCTCGTGTCCTAACATGAAAGAAATATCAGTTTCAGATTATTTAATTCAAATGCCTTAACTGGCACTGATGCTGTATTTTTCATAATAATAATGAATAACTGAATGATTCGTTAATGTCGATGTACTTTGCAAGCAATTGGAATTCTTATGTCGATCAAAGTGAAAACACCTGTGTTTCAGCTGTATGAAAATAGGGAGAAAATTAATAAGAAAAATGTTCAAGAAGAGATTTAATCCAGACATCTCTGATGCTTTCTTCCTTTGAACACCTTGAAAAGACAAAAACAAACAAACAAACAAAAAAAAACAACCAAAAAAGAGGGAGCTCTTGAGGAGACCTGCGTATTTCTTGTTGCCCACTGCTGTGATCCCCTGTGCAGCTGGCTTTAAAGGGAACCGAGGTGCTTAAGAACGCAAAATCATGGAACAATGAATCACTTTCAGGGTGATTGGTTGGTTGTTTGGTATTGTTTCTCAGTTTCTGAATAGTGCAATAGTGCCCTAAACTGTGTAACCAGCAGCTGAAGTCCTGCAGAAGACAAAAACACATTTAAAAATGAAAAGCAAGAAAAAGGGCTAACTGAAATAGTCTAGATCCAGATTTTAAGTACTAGATTTTTAAAAAAGAAAGTTACCTGTTCTTGAAAATGTAACAAGTGCATTGAACTTGGTTTCTCTCCTGTCCTTTATTTTTGTCATTAATTTTTCAGTTTTGGTTAATCTGCTACCTTTAATTTCCAGGTAGATTAATTCTTTCCTCATTTCATGTCTAAATACTCCTTTAATATTAAGAAACTGCTCTATAAGAGTAGAACAGTTTAATTGTATTCCAAGACTGTTGTTTTTATTATTCACTTGAATAATGGAACACAGACCAGGTACTGCACTTTTCCAGACTTCCTCTTCCCAATTAGTTTGGTCACTTAAAATTGCAGATTGCTATGCCTATCTTCCTTTCCCAGGCCACTAAATATCACAATCGTGTAACTTCCCTACATACTAAGTAAAGTTTCCTTGCAGTGTGCATTTTAACTTCAACTTAACTGTTGTACTTTTGGCTTAACTTGCAAAATTTGAAATACAAGGTAGCACATCCTGATAATAGTGCATGAAGAAATAAATAATTGCTGTGAAATGGAATGATGCTTTATCTTAAAACAGTAGAAATGTCCTTTGAATTAATTAAAAATACGTATATGAAGTCTTTCTTGTTTCCTGAGGCAGACATATTGTGAGAGTATTCCTTATGATGATTTGTACTAGTTCAGTTCTGTTCCTCTCTGGAGTTGCTTTGTTGCATCTTTATAGTGATTTTGATATTGGAAAACATCTTTACCATTTTACTTCTCATCCCATCGAAAATGCCGTATTTTTGTAATAAAACAGAATTGTTCCAAGCCTGAGCCAACCAGCAGCAGTCCCAGGAAACAGTCAGCATGTGCACTGAGGAAGACAATATTTGATGTATACTCCTCTATTTTTTTTTTTCAAGATGTGATCATCAGAACCTGGCTGTTACCCACATGCAGCATAAATAAATATTTGGCAATGGCCACTTTTTCTTTAGGCTTCGTCTTTGCTTCTGTAATACTTCCTTGGTTTCTAGCAGAGTATGTCTTTTAAAAAATGTAATGGGTGGATGCAAAAATAGTGAGCCTGTTTATCTTTTTGCAGGTTACTGAGAGTACCGATGCTGATCCATCTGATCTGAGCCTTTTCTCTGAACAACATCCATAGGACAGTTCAGGACCTGCAGAGTTGTTGGGGGTTTTGGGCATTATCCAGGACTTGAAGAGCTTGCTTGTCTCCCAAATTTCTGAAAAATTTGGTCTCGTGCACCTTCTTCATTAGGCCAATGCCATGAAGTTTTAATTCTGTCAAACTGTCCCATGGCATTTTGCATTTTACATTGTTTACTGATCAGGTTGCTTATTTCGTAAGCTTAATGCTGGATTGTGTGACTTAATTGAGCAAATAACTATTGCTCTCTTTCTTCAAAAAGTGATTGTAGATCTCCAAGCATGGCTAACCTCTTTCATTTTGGATTGTAATAAAATCTAATCTTACTGATTATTCAACCCTCTTTGATCATATAGATGTTATCTCCCTGAAAGAAATAAATGCCATACTTTTTTCTTTTTTTTTTTTTGTTTCTTTTCAGTACATTCTTACCATTGATGATTTTTCTAGCTCTGTCAAGTTTAATTCCTTCTTAAAATTTCTTTCATATGATTCTTGTTGAGTATCATATTCTAACTTCTGTGGTGTTTCCATGGTTGGCCTTCTCTTAGCTAATTGAAAAGAGCTGATTTTCATATCTGCCTCTAATCAAAAATTGCCCGTTTTAGTGGTGTGTACTGTGGAAAAGAAAACCGGCATGTGACTTCTTGTCTTTACATATTTCCATGCTGACAGATAAAAAGCATTCTACTCAGTTGTTCTATTCAGGTTGATTTTGGTTTGGGCTTTTAACCCCTGATGCCATATGGACTTCAGGAATAATTTCAGTCCTGATATTGTAGCTAATCTAAAACGATTATAGTTACGTCTCTTCCAGGACCGCAGATAATGGAGTATTTTGGTGCTGTTTTCTGGATTTACTGCTACCAAAGCAGAAGTTCATGTTGAGAGGCATTTTTTCAATCCATCAAGCTCCCCATGTCTGCACTCATATTTCTGTGAAATTGTGAATCAAAGGTTTAGAAGCAGAACATCTGAAGCAGAATTAGGCATTCTTACTCTGGACAGGTGAAATCACATGGTATTTCATTAGCATACCTAAGAATCCTTATGCTCTGTTGTAAAGACAATCAGTAAAAAGGACCACTTAAGTACAGAGCAGAGAAGTGACACTGTGTATTTGGCTTTTGCCAAGACTTCTGTCGCTTCCTGTGTTTATTGCTAATGTGAACTTCCCACTGTTTAATTAAACATGGCTGCTCATAGCATCCTATTTTCTTTAGCAGATTCCAATCCCAGCAGTTATCACCAGACTTGACAAACTGGCAGCTGGAGATATGAACCAGGCATAGCAGGGAAAAATTTAGATGTTTAAGGACTTCTAGATCTCTCTTATCTTTTCAGTTGCTTCTCTTTTCTTTCCCTGTTTTTCTAAACTGAATTTTGTCCTGTTATTCTCCTAGAGTAAACTTGTGGGGTTTAAGTTTTCCCTACTCTCCTGTGAGTAAAAAGTGGGTTACGATATGCAAGGTGATTCAGAAAAGAATAAGGAATTGCAATGGAGGCAAACATTCCCTAGAAGTAGCATTTTTCAGTCTACTTTCTGGGTTTAGCATTAGATTTGTGTTGGAACCTAGAACTGAACATTGTAGAAAGCTCCAACAGAAAGACAGGATGTCCTTCTGAATCACATAGGTGCGTTTGTTTAAAAATGCTTTTCTGGAAAAAGTCTATATATTGTGCCCACAACAACCAAGGCAAGGAATTCAACCTCTGATTAAAGGCCCCAAAAAATTCCTTGTGGGAATTGAGCTTGGATATAAGTGCAGATGTAGCTGCTGTATGTATCAGAATGTCTTGTGCAAACCAAAGTTAAAAGTTGGTAGTTACTGTATTTGAGCAAATTAAGAGTCTGCAAGGGTGATGCATCTGGATCATAGGATTTTGTATCTGTTAAGAGGTAACAGGCCTGTGTTACATTACAAAACTGTAGGAGGATGCAGCTCCCACAAGGCTATAGGAAATAAACCTGACTTACTGAGAACCAGAAACAACACCTGTGGCTTTCTAGCGATTAGGTTGTTTCCTAAGGCTGATAGGATGTTTTGCTAAGATGGATGGGTAGATTATGTTGAACTTAATTTGAAATTTGCCTCCTTTAAACATAATGTTATATCATGTTTGTTTGCTGTGAGGCTTCTCTGCATGTTCTCCTGCAAATAGGTCTGCATCATGAATTTCCTGTGCACCATCACATTTATTGTTTGCTGCTTCTAGGACTATTAGAAATGCTTTCCAGTTACGGACCTAATTCTACATATCACCTATGTAACTTGCCATCCTCACAAGGTTGCATTTCTGATCTTATGACTATTTTCTTTTCTTCCACACAAGAGGTGTCTTTGAAATGACCTAAAACAACTGCTTTACTGTGTGTGGCAGTTATGAAAGAACACTTGGGTTGCAGTGCTCAAATAGCAGGGTTTGCCACGCATGTGAGGATATAGAAAATTGTGGATTCTCAGCCTCTGAAAACAGATATATCGTGCTTTTCTGACTTCGTAAAAGCTTGAAGACTTGGCAAAAATAACTGGGTATTAGTTGCTGAAAAGAAATTTGGCAGAGCTGACAGGGGAAGCTAGGAAAATCACCAGCAAATGTGTTAAACTTTGATTCTAAGCAACCAAAGAACAGCTCTTCTTGTTTCTTGTGTTAAGTCTCTGTGGTCACTTGGAGAAGAACAATGTGACAAATAGCAATCCAAATGGATCAGTTATATCATCAGTATAATCAGTCATATCTTGCTTAGTTTCACTCCTTGATTGGATAGGTAATTAAGTATTAAACGTTTGTATACCTTTGTGATTTCTGTTTCATTTCGTTCAGAAGGTGCAGTAAGGAATCTCTGCTTTTCAGAAAGATTTAACAACAGCATACAGGCAAAGGAGACTGCACTGCAGCATGCAAATAGTGACTGTGCTTTTAACACTGCAATCTTACTTGAATTGAGTGAATCCAGTTTATTTGACTGAGAAGACACAGATTGTCTGACTAATTTATGTATAGTAATGCTAATGTTGTTTTTTGAGGCCGGTCTCTATGTGCATGTGCTTTAAAGATGGGACTATCTTATGGCATTCTTCTGTGGTCTGCCAAATATTTGTTATTTTATCCAATAGGTCGTCTTTGAAGGTAGGGTTGCAGATAACTTTTTTGTTTGTTCTGAGATTCCCATATGCCTAAAGGCTGTAGAATATTGTAAGCCAAAGCATGGAATCCTATATAAAAAAAAGGACTTTAGCCATAATGCATCTTTTGCTACTTAGCATCGATGAATTGTTATCCCACAGAAAGTCAATAGGAAATAACCTGACTGTTTATCTACTTGAGAAAGTTCAGGAGCAGCTCATTAGCATCACATAAGTAAAAGCAGAATCAGGTTTGTGTATCAAGAAAGTTCATTTGTAGAAGACAGTTGAAATAACAGGAGTGGTGGTTTTTTTTTGTTTCACCTTATGGAGGGAGATTAAAAAGATAATACTTTTATCCTTATAGCGAGTTCCCTGAAGGCCACTAATTTAAATTCAAAAATGCCAAACTTTTTTTTGGATGAATTAGAAACTTTGTCTAGAGCATGTTAATAGCTCTCCAAGGAAGGAACAATATTCCATTCTCTACAGGGCAGTTCACCTTATCCAAGTTTTGGTTTTTTTTTAACTGTTATTGTGAAGACACATGGCCAAAATATCATCTGCTGTGTATTTTTCATATTCTTACTTAATTCATACTTTATTATATCTTATTTTATTATATCTTATTCAGTTCATATTTTTCATGTATTTTCATCTTTCTGTTCTTAACATGAAGGTGGGGCCCTCAGTCATGTTGTTTTTGTAAGTAGAACAAACTTCCTTAATGAGTAAAGCAGAAAAATGGATGGAACCTGCTTTCTAAGACTATTTCCAGAGATAGTGGATAGCATTCACTGGAGGCTTTTGTTAATTTAAACTGTTGAGTTGGCAGTCTGGTCACTCTCTTCCCCATTAGGATGGGGAATACAAGCTTTTCCATTCCTACTATTGCCACACATTGTGTCACTGATGGCTGAATGGGCAAGATGCAAGGATAAAGGAAGTAGATGAATTACTATGCTCATTTAATCTTCTTTTTAACTCTTGACTTTTCAGGAATAGTGCCAATTAGAAAAACTGTAACTGCAGTCTTGGTATTCATATGACTTAAGTGTCACAAGTGAATCAAATTCTTATTATTACTTTCCTGCAAGGATTCTAATTCTGCTGCTTTGACTTGGGCAGAAGCTGATGTATAGAAGACCTCATAAGACCTCTAGGATCAATGTTTAGTATTTGCCTCAGTTCAGTGATTGTTTTCTTTTATGCGACTTTTTAGAGTGCTCTGACAAGGAAGGAATGAACAGCTTATTTTATCAAGATTTATAGTCAATAGCTTCTGTAGTCTTGTGAAGAAGACATGTGCTGTGCAAATAGCAAGGTTAAAGTGATTGCACATGAAGTAAATACAAACTTCAGCTAGTATTTCATCCTGAAAACCAGTCTGCACAATACTTAGATAACTTCATGTAATGAAAGCCCTTTCATAATCTTGACCCATATACAATTTTGTCAAATCCAAGGTCAGATAGAATTTAAAAAATAAGCTTTATTTGAACTTTTGTAACCATAATTTCACAATTGTAAGCATGCTCTTTGATAAAAAAAAATAGCACTAGTACTGTGTGGTGGGTTTTAAAAAAAAATTCTTACATAAGTCTGAGTTTGATCAGTTGTAATAGAAAAGAAAGTATTATCTATTTGTTTAGGAAATATCTTCTAAACCATTGCAGCAGCAGACGAAAGGAGTTCATTTCAAATTGATTAATGTGCTATAAGTACCTGGAATTGCTTGGTCTAGTCACTTTGTTGCTTTCTCATCTCTCTGAAAAATCAGATGAAGCATCTGAAGATACCTGATTGATGCAGTCAGCTTTGTACTGATATTACAGTGCATTTCAGGAAATGTTCAAAGCAGGGCAATAATTTTCAATCTATTTTCAAGCATGCCACAGTAAAGTTTTTCTATCAGATTATATGAAGTCCATTTCCCAAAGAACTGTGGATTTTTGTGTTGTGCATTTGTGGGCAGGTTACGTGTGGAGCTTTATAAATATGTACAAGAAAACGATGTGTCGGTGATATTGCCCACTGTTGTAGTATGCCATGGTGCATTTTTTTTCTCCATAACCTATACTGCCTCTTTTTCTTGTATACAAGCTTTGATTATTTTATTTTCAGAAGCCATGTGTAACTTGGTTTCATTTCATATGTATGTACAAATTTTCCAAATTGCTGGAGAATGTTTCAGGACCAAATCCGGTAATTCATTGGTAAGACTGTTAAAGTACAGGAAACTGTAACAAAGAAGATTGTTTCCCTCCTAAATAGAGAATTTAGACAAGATAGTATTACTAATTCCTATATTTGTTTTTCTCAGTTTGCAAGGAAAGCATGAATTACCTTAAATTATCAATTCCTCAAAGTCTTAGATGTGGATGTGATGTGGCCAAAAGAAGTTCATGCACCTCAGCTTCCTGGAGCTGTATAAAAATCTTACTGTTGATCTGGTTTCTTTATGAAAGCATTCAGTGAAAGAAAAGCATAGCCTTTCGTATCCATAAGCTGTACATGCAAACTCTGCAGGAGATCTTGAGCTGCATTAAAGGTGGAAATACAGAAAAACTGTAAAATTCCCTCAGGAACCCCCTCCCGTTCATAGCAGAATGACTGGCTGCTCGCCATGCTGTCACGGGCTGCTGGCCAGCACCAGTACTCTGTGACCCCTTCTGAAATAGCTCGTAGGGGCTGGAGGATGAGTTAATGCTGCTTCTAGCACCATTAATGAATCAAATTCTAAATGTGGATGTGAGAAAGTCCATTGCTCTGAGAAGAAATCAGGGAAGAGAAACATTCTCTTAAATTTAGATTTTGTGTAGCTGAATTAAAGGTGCCTTTTTCTTCCCCATAAACAACATTGTTGGTGTCTTCTTACAACAGCATAAGAAAAGAAATAAATTATTTTATTAGCATATGGCCATGATTTGTATAGCATATCTTGTATGTGTACTCTGAAAGCTGCCTGATATATACAGTTTTCAGTGTTGTTCTGTCTTGGTCTAAAATGCAATGGAATATCCACTGGTTCAGGATGAAAAATAGCAGAGCACATTTAAGCCTGTACTTAACTTTCATTGACTGTGATGAGGTTAAAAAAAGACTTATAAATTCTAATATGTGTAGGTATTCTCACATAGAAGTACTTAGGAAAGATTATTTCAAGGTATTAGTTCTCAAAAATGGAATGCTGACACTCTGAAAAATTTATTGAACACATTTTGTGAAATGTATTCTGCTGTCTTTTGAGAGCAAAGCAATTCTGTCTTGAAAATCTGGAAGTGGAGCACAAACATGATGAAATCAGTCTCAAGATTGTTTCGACAGAGACCTTAAATAGGGTCCCCTAATGATAATGACTTACCAAAATTATTTCTTTTAAGTAACTGAAGCAGCAACACAAGTGAATATTCTTTTTCAGTATAAATTGTATTCAATTCAGTCTCTATTTGCTTGCTTATTGCTACAGTGAAGGAGGCAAAACAGTTGTATAATCAAGTCTTTATTGTATTGGTGTAATTTGCGTGTTTTCTTTATTGTTTTAGAACCATCACAAATTATTATCAAACACTTATTTTCATGCTGGATAAATGATTGAAACTGCTAAGTGAATTTTTCTGTATTTTGGGGGTTATGTGATAAGGAAAAATCCAAAGACATTAGTTTGTTACACAGCAAAGTATATTTCCCTCTTTTTTTAACCTTTAGCCTATGCAGTCTGATTCTTTTTTGCTGAGGTGATTTTGTGCCACAGTTTATCAATAGTGCTGTATCCTGAACACCTTCCTTCCTAAAACTGTACTTGTATGAACAGGGCCATTGTTTTCAGGTTGACTACATTTACAGGGATGTGCTCTCTGTAATCTTGGCCTAATTAGACCAACTGCAATGTAAATGGAAAATTCTTTGCTGGATTTCACTGCAAGTCTGAACTAGGCTTACAATGGCACTAGTTAGGCTCCCCCAAGCTGTTTGAAAATGTACTCTTCAAAAAAGAAAGGCATAATCAGTAAAAAGGTGTGTGGTTTTTTGTTTGTTTTTTGGTTTGGTTTGGTTTGGTTTTGTTTGGTTTTTTTCTGTTTAGATGTGGGGTAATATCAATGGGTTGCTTAATAAAGTTGTTACTGACAAGAGCAGCTCTGGTCTTAGTCTGATCCTATTCTGAGGCTTGATTATTAAAGGCTGTTCCATTGCCCTGTGCTAATCACAGATCAGTTTGTGGCCCTATGTGTTTTGTAATCCAGTGCCCCACAACTCCTTCACCTTAAGTATATCACTTCTGTTCTCTGTGTGTGGCTAAATATTGTAAGCACATTTTCCAAAATAATTCCAAAATACCATAGTTTCAAAAAAATTCTACCTCCAGCTTTAGGCTATTTTCTTATGAATTGTAACAAAAGACAGTAATTTTCAGTGTTCAGGTGTTTGCAGTTCTTAATTCAATCTAAATTCAATTATTTATAGAAAGCTACAGTTTAGCTAAGGCATTTTTATGATATAATAGTGTATGGCACTGTTTTTCTTCCAGTTTTCTGAATATGTTTCTTTTTCTAGGTTAAGGACAATTAATTTCATCTAAAATTGTCTTCTTTCTTCTTTTTTTAATTAGGCCTAGAAATGTTTTGCATGACATTGTAGCACTTCTTCCCCATTCTATTTTTGTTTTGCAAAGTGACATGCTGGGTCTGTGCTTGTATTTTGTAGTGTTTGCCTTTGGTCGGCACTGTGTCAACACAGAGCTTTAAAAACAATAAAATACTGACTTTGGGGGAACAGAAAGGCTGTATATCTCTTTAGTTTTAAAATTATAACAATAGTCTCATATACAGTTTATATTAGCACCTCTATCAGCACTGAGCCACCTTCTCCCAGAAACTACATCTTCCAGACCTCCTGAGTACATGAAACACTTCCCTTAAGAAAGCAATTTCCCTGCAGAATCAGTGAGCTTTGCCACCTCCTTGTCCTTCTTGAAATGTCCTGTGCTTCTGGCCCTTTAATTTAACGTGAGGCATTCCTGCACTCAGGCAGCAGAGAGATAGATTATGGCAGAGGCAAATCAGTATTATGAGAAACATGTAATGAGCCATACAGCTTGCAGAATTCTGGACAGCATAAAGGGGAGACACTTTAAGATAGCTTTCTCAAAGTCATCCCAGGCTAAAAGATAGAATTCTTAATCAGAGAGTGGGACTTGCTTCTTGTGCTTATTGGAAGCTTGTTTTTCTGAAGGTTGTACCGTGTATTTTCAAGGGGTCTGATAGCTAAGCTGTAGTAACATGACCTGTCTTGAGTTTCTGTCATTACTGCTTGCAGACCGTAAACTAAAACCCAAATGGTAGCTCCATAAAACGGTAACCAGGTAATCAGAATTTATAGGAAGTTTGGATTTTGGATTTTGCTTGCATTAGTAATCCTCTGAAATCGAATTGTTTTCACACACCGGTAGTGCAACCAGAACTGGGTATGGAATCCAATTTTCCCCAAAAGCTTTTCTCCCATGACTATTTTAACATTAAATACAAAGTTGATAGAGGCTTGAGCCTCAGCTCCTAAGTGACAATTATACTTTCCCCTTCAAAAGTATATTTTAGAACTAACAATTGAGATCACTATATAAGGATAGGAAGTATAATTTTGTGAGATTCCTTAAATAACTGGAAAAAGCTTTTGTTCTAGAAAGAGGAAGTGTGTAGGTATGTAGGGGTGGGAGGGAGAGGGAAGGGTGCATAATAGTTCCCACTGTAGTACAAACTATGCAGGAACAGAGCTATCAGCAAAGTGGAAAATAGGAATCAGCTTTGCTTCTAAGGAAAACAACTCCCAGGAGGAAGCAAAAGTCCATATGTAATACCATAACTGCTGATGTGCTGTTACTTCCCACAGCACAATGAAAGTTCAGCTCATTTTGTTTCTTAAAGTGATACCCATGAAATTATGGAAATTCTCATATATAGAGCTTAGCAAAGGGCATCTCCTAATACAATGAGTCACCTGCTGCAATGTGTATTTTCCTCTGTTATTCTTCTGCAGAGGGGGAGATAGCAGCAAAAAAAATCTCATGCAGTATGGCCTGAAGGGGTATTAAAGTATTTTCTTAACCAGACCTCTTGCTCCCACACAGTCAGCTAAGCCTATGACATGCCAGAGAATCATCAGTGTAGAAGAGGTGACAGTTTTTTGAAGGAAAATTTTAGCCTTACTTCAGTGTCTAGATGTCCTTATTGAATCCATGCTTATAGACCTGTATTTATCTTATTTGTTAGTTCTAAGCTTTGAAATGTGTCCCTTATTTAACCCAGTATAAAGGTGCTGTTGCTCATGTCTTGCCTACACTGAAGAGGCAGGAATAAATGTTCTCTTGCAAACCCTGGTGGGTGGACACATGATGAAACTTCTCTGACTTCCATCCACCAAGGAAACTTATGCAAGCAAAGTGGAGCTGCTGGTGTCCTGGAGCCACCATGTGACATGTGGCCAGGGAAGCTGTGCTTTAATTGATACAAAGCCTTTGCCCCCATAAATACCCCAAATGTAGTATTTCAAAATAGTAGCATTGGTAAGTATTTAAGGTTGTAGTTATGCTGCTGCTGTCACTTTTATGAAGTAGGAGGAAAGCTGGGGTGATATGAGGTATGATCTCTGCTTTATGCCAGTAGGAGTTTTGTGTACGTGAACTTACACTGGCAAAATCGCTGCTGCTGTAATCTGTTCTGTGCATTATGGCTTAACTGTATTGGTATAATCACATCCCTGTTACATTCACAGTAGGAGAGCTTTAGGTTATCCCTGCATTAGAGTGCCTCCTATAGTAGAGCTATAGAACGAGCAAATGGCAGGCACGTTTCTGTATGAGACACTAATTCTTATTTACTCGCGTTGCTATAGCTTCACAGTGGAGTCTGAGGCCCTTGCATACAGAGTAAGGGAGAAATTTCAAATCCTGAAATATCAGGGTTTTGCACTTACAGCTCTCACCAGGAGGCTGCTGTCACAGCTGCTGGGAACAGATTGATGCCTGAAGTGCAGCCATGGAAAATATGTTAGTTGAACGCCCCCTAGCTGAAATAATTTTCAGAACATGGCTAAGACAGGTTTCCTGGAGATTTCAATATACAGCTGGGGGGAATTCCACGTTCAGGCTTCCTTGTTTGTTGATTTCAGCTCAGCCAAGCAGTTACTCTGAGGATGGATACATTTCAGTTCGTACACTTATCATTTTAGAAAAGCATCTTGCATTAAGAAACAGTCATAATTTTTTGTTCCTGTTAATTAAGTTCGTACAAATTTGGACATAAGAGGCTGTGCTTGCAAAACTCATCTGAAAGCTAGATCGGCATAGATGTGTTTCTACTTTAGAGCCAAATTGAGCAAACCTACAAATAGAAGTGTCATAGAGCTCTGTTTTAGATTTTCAGATACTTCTCAATGCAAGAGAACTTTGCCTTTTCTATTAGTAAATTGACTGAACTTTTAATAATTTAATAAGCCAATAACTTTGGCTTTATCTTCAATGAAGTGGACATTTTGATATAGGGAAAGAAAAGAAGGAAAACCCCTTTCTATGTAGTTAAGATTTTGACTTTATTTTATTCTATACACAGGATGGCATTGATTCTATCTCTTCCTAGATCAAACTGCTCAGTGTAGATGCATCCACAGGAATTTCTCAGAGTCTACCAAGACTGTATACATTAAGGAGTTGTGATGTATCCCGGTAATGAATTATTTCTATTGCTCATATTCTTTCTTTCTCTCCTCTGTAAGTCTCATTTTTAGTGTCATGTTAGAGGGAAATACATGGCCAGTTTAAAAACCCCAAAAGCTACATGAAGTATCTCAGGTGATATGCTTAACTGCTACTTGATTTTGGACAGACTCAGCTGTAAGAGTTTCTTTAACCATTAGAAAAGTGTTACTTAGCTAGGAAGTGGGTGATAGGCTTGTTAAAATGGTCATACAGCCCTTCCTTTGCATTGCTGACATCACTGCTTACACACAGAATAGGGTTTTTGAGGATTAAGTAGTATTGTAACAGTAGATTAGCCTGGCAGCTGCAAAAATCAAGCTATTGAAGATTAGAGACTCCCTTTTCCTGACATTATCAAATGAGGTTTTGTTGCCTTAACTGTTTTCTGTGCATGTAAGGGTGCATGAAAAGGTGAACTGTCACCACAAGCTGTCTATATTTTTTTTCCTCAAGCAGAGTATACAGAACTGAGCAGGAGTAATTGATAATATACTACAGCAAATGCTGTCTTCAAGTTTACAATAAGCATAACAAAAGTATATTCAGTATGTCTCAACTGCTAAGCAACAGCAGTTGTGAGGAAAAAAACTGACAAAGTTTCAGTACTTGCATCCCCTCCAATTACTGCTGAGTAAAACCTGGTCTCCCTTCTATTTCAAAAAGCAAAAAGTAAAATATTAAGCAACTTGTAAAACAACATCATCCTGACACTCTGCAGAATGTATAAAAGCAGCAAGAAGACAAAACCTCTGTTTTTGCTTTGTGGATCACTGTTATGTTCAGAGATCTCTTTCCTCTTTGCCTGCTGCAACTGCAGAAGGCAAGTCCAAAAGTTAATGTTCTGTCTTTGGGGAAGCCAAGACTAGGAGACATAGATTAGACTACCTGAAAGTGTAAGATGGTAGCTCCTTTCCAGCTGCAGCTACCTAACATTTTAATGGTTACAGGTGTATTTCCAACAAGTACAGAGGTTTGGGGGTTTTTTAAAATGAAAATCAATGAGATCAAAAAGTGAAATTTTAAGCTTACTTTTGCACAGTTCTTTATCAAGTGTGATCAGAATATGGTCTATTGGTAAGACTACAATAGCAAGGCATGGCACTTATCTGAAAAAATCCCTTTGCTTTCTCACAGGGTTTTTTTTTCTGTATTAATTATTTTTTATTATCATTTGAAAAAGGACAAAATTACATTTCCTTCCTTCCTTCCTTCCTGCCTGTCTGCATGCTTGCCTGCCTGCCTCTCTTTGGGAATCACTGATAATAGGCTACTAAGTAGTAGGGAATTAGTATATTTATCAGGTCATCCATTTAAAAACAGTTATCTAAAGCATGCTGCATGTCAAAATCTCCAACAACTACACTGGTGTTTGTAGTTTTAGCATAAATAAAGAAATGATGGGTGCATCTTTATATATATTTTGTGCATACTACTTTCAGTTAAGAAATGAATTTGCTGAGAAAACACTTGAGAAGATTCTTAGACTTGAAAAATCAAGAAAAATATGTAAGTTAAGACAATAGCTTACATGTATTAGTCTTGCAAGTCTTGAATATGCCGAATTACAATTATTATTGTCAAACATTACTGACCTACTTAGCTGCACTAAAATTAAACAAAGATGACACAAACTATGAATTGCTATTTTAACATTTCTGAACTGTTATTAACTAATTCCACTATCAGCTACTAATTCGTTTTTGAGGCCTAAATCTAATACAATTGCTGTTTTGTATCAAAGTAGCAAACCATTATAAGGGAACAGAGGAAATGAAAGTTTAAGCTGTATTAGTTAGGATGTGTTTAAATCATGCTGCCAGATTACTTCCGTGTTTAGCTAAATAGGTAACTTTAGTCATGAAAACTCAGCAAAAGAAATTTACTCAATACTTAAATACTTACAGTCATACAAGTTTGAGTGCATAACATTGAGTCAGGATATTGGCTTATCCCTGCAATTGACATCTTTACTACAAAGATTTTTGTTTGGACCTGATTCTTAAAAAAAATCTAATTCTAGACCCTTCTGTAACAAAATATCAATACAATGTCCTTCTGTTACAGGCACTACAGCATGCTCCTATTACAAACAGATGGGTTATCTAATACTCATTAGTGCCTCAACCATGAGGTTTTGTTGCCTTTAGAGTATAATCAGTCAAGAGGGAGAACTATTTGGTGGTTGTCTAGTCCTTTAGTAATTCATTTGCTATAGATCCTCATTAGAATGGAAAATTACAGCTGTAGAAATGTCTTTGTTTCAAGAAACAGAAGCACCTTTTTTCTTTCCCCTCTTTTTTAAATAAATGTTCCATGATGGTAGGTGAAGAACATGGGCATTGGAAGAAAAGCATCGAATGGCTGCTGGTAACTTATTCATTGCTTTTTTGACCATCAGGAAAGTTCCCTGCTCAATACAGCTGTGCTGGTTGCCACTTCAAAACTAAGTTCTCTAAGTTCTACACTGATACAGGAGAAAGAACCAAGGCTGAGAATCAGTTACTTTTGGAAGTAATGACATGTGATTTTATGAAGGGTCACAGGAATTGCAGCATTTATTTCCTTTGCAGACTGTTTTATGAAAAGGGAAAGAAAAATAAAAAAAATTAGGATATCAAAAGTCAGAACTCACGGGGTTTCACATTATTTTCCTGCAGAGAGCAAGACAACTGGCCATGATTTTCTACCACTGACATGGTATAATATGAATCTACAACTATTAAAGTTTAGTACAAATCTAACTCAGCTCTGCAAGTGTGAACAGTGTTTGCATGGTGGAAGAAATGTTAACAGTAGGCCTCTGTGTATGCATGTCCTCTTATGGAAGCACTTGCTTAGTCTCAAGTGTGGGCTGAAGAAGAACATGCAGGCAGAATAGGTGTCTCTCAGAAGACAGGATCAAATGAGAAGTTTATGTCTCTGAGGTGGCTGCTCTTTGGCTATTTTCCTGTAATCACACTTTAACATAGAGATAACCACAAAACTGCATTTCCATAATGCATTTCGTGGCTCTCCCTCTTACTGTAGTTTATATTTCTACTGGGAAATACTAGATCAGGCAAAGAGGCTCTCATAGATTTGAAGAAAGTTCCCTTGCTTGACCAAGGAGTGTGAATGGCTGATAATGTGGCAGTGTAAGGCCAGACCTATGCAGGCCATATTCAATCTGTAGTGCAACATCACTAAAGCTGATGGACATGGTCCCATTTGCATAACACATGCAGAAGTTTGAGACTTCACTGCTCCTGCACTGATGTTACCACCCCTGAGGCAAAGCTAGCACAACAAGATAGGTGAGTTTGCATCTCTGCTTATATACTTTGCAGCCTGATGGATTAAGGCAAACAGCTTCATTGTTCATGTAAATTAAGATATCAGGTTTGGAGTGACTACAGAGAGGTGTGGACTTCTACCTTTCTGCTGTCCTTGCTTAAGGGAACAGCATGTCATAGAGATAGGTAACTTTTAAGGGCAGCAACACTGATTTGCAGTAATAAACTCGTGGAGCCTTCTCTATGCAAGCTGTACATTTGAATTATTTTCTGTTTACTATTTATGGATCTTCAACACATCTTCCCAAAATTAACAAGAGCAAATAATACTTTTGCAATCTTCTTAAGGAACTATTTCTTAGGAAACTCCTGGCTCTTAATGATTACTCATAATGATCTTAACGATTAGCTGACCTTGGATTTATATCTAAAGCTATTAGAAATTTGTCTGTCTCCAATTGCAACTTTAAGTGATAGTCAGATCAACTTGCCTTGTATATTTAGCAAGTCTAGGTTTTTGGAAGCTGCTTGAGATTTGACCTTGCTTTTTAAATTACTCAGAATCATTTCATATATCTAATTAGTGAGAAAATCACTTCAACTCACCTCATTTGACATTAGTCCATTAAAGTAAGTCAAGAAGTTTTGTCTATTGTTATATATTACTAGCAGTTCTATGTGAATAAAAATTTAAAAAGAGAATTGCCCTTAACAGAAACTATAAACCAGTGAATCATGTGATCTTTATAACAATTTTACCTTTGCAGCAAATCGTCACGTGTTACTTCTAAGTAAAAGAAACCCAGGAGGGAAAAAGGTCTGGAAGGAGAAAGAAAAAAAAAATCTGTGCTATGCTTGTAGGAGACACCATTTAATCAGCTAGACCAGTTAATAACTCTTGCTGCCTTTTTTATTTGTCAAGGGCTCAATATTTTTTCAATATGAGGTCTGCTTCAGTGTGCTTTAAATGGCAGTTTATAATTAATGGTACTTGAGCGTGTCTCTTATTTCAAAAATTCATACAATATTCTTGGTTACAATTTATACATGATTTTAAAGTATAATTAATGTTCAGCTTTACAAGATATATGCAAACAGATATGCAAATTTGGAAATAAATATGCAAACATATAAAATGTTGTTGAACTAAGTAGTCCTTAACATTTTTAATGAAATCAATATTTTATTCATATTTTGCACACAATTTTGAGTACTTAGTGATTTGGTAGTTCTCAGACTTTTGTGGACCATGGCTGCAGCTTGATTCTCTTGTGGCTCATCTTGTCTTCCACTCTCCTGAACCTCATACTTTCTTTATGAAAAATAGGAGCTAATCCAAAGCACTCTAAGTTATTTGGATTCTTGTCAATTATGCTTTGTGGATATTTGGGATAGTAAACTTAACATATTACTGAAACAGTTGAAAATAATCTTTATGAAAACTTCCATATTGAATCACATTAAAAGTTTGTCTAGCCCAATATCCTATTTCTAAAAGTAGCTGAATAAAAAGGGAAAGGTAAGAAAATATACATCAAGTATATCACTAGATGTTTTTCTAGCACCCAGCCCACTGTTAGTCGAGAAATGCTTATGTTTTTATGTATGTATATATATGTGTGTGTGTGTTCTGTCTGTTTTTGCATATGTGTATATAAAAATGAGGAAAAATACATGCACACACACATATATACATACATATGTATGTGTGTATATATATATACTGCATATATATATGTATATTCTGGAGATATAGATGTATATTCTGTCCCTGACAGTGTTGGTGACACACCAGTTTACCTGTGTCTTTTGAGACAAATACACTCTTACAGATGTAGTCTAAGAAGTGATGAGTTTCTCCTCCCTCAGTCTACTGATTATGCTGTTACTACAGTCCAGGATGATGAGCGCAGTCTTCACCAGATGTAATGTGAGCTCATTGCTGCAAGCAAGGACATTGCCTCACCTGCTCCAGCCCCAAGAAATGGATCCTGGCAATCCCTGCAGCCCCAGACCTGAAGATCCCCAGACCTGGCATCCTCTCCTCAGGAGCTCAATCAACCCTAACAAGTGTTACCTCTGAAGGACATGTAGTTAAGATACCCAGACAGTCAAGGTATAAAATGTGCAGAATTTTGTATTTAACTGTTAAGATAGGAAAATCCTCAGGAGTCCTGAAAGAAAATCAAGGTTCTGGATGTAGTTGCTAGTAAATAACTAGCTATTAGTGCTGGGAGACTGATGGGTGTTGGACAATTGTCACAGACTGAACTAGGAAGTCATAAAATACTGGTATTTCAAACCACATCCTTTATAGCGTAATAAGATAACGCATGCCAAGGAGAGGCACTAGGAGCAGTTGAAGGTTTTGGTGTTATAAAGGTTAAAGGCTGAAGTAGCAGGCAAGGTGTAGAAGCAGGTTTCCATTCTGCCTTCAGTTCCATCAAAAGCATGCTTTAAGGTTGCACACTGTTTAACTACTGAAAGAATTTCTGCAACTGGAGAAAATTGGTGAAATTGACTGTTTCTTCAGACACCTAAAGTCCTCCATCTAGGTTCTGCTGTCAGGCAGGATGGGTTAGACAAGCATTGATTTAGACTGAAGGAATTTGAATACTTGAGCATACAAATGTAGAGTGGATGAGTATGGCATAGAAAATTGCATTCAAGTCACAATGCAGCATAGAATGCAGGAGATGTACCCTATTCAACTTCCAGTCTCAGAACCTGAGTAAATGTTACATTTTAAACTTCATATGCTACAGATCCCACAAGTAGGTGACTATCAGTTGAAGAGTAAATATGGTTCCCTACCCTTGGTTTGCAGAATTACTAATCAAGATCACATTCCTGGGCTTCAATTCATTTAAGATTGCTACACAAACTTTCTACATACAAAAAGAGTCATGCTGAAATCTATGATGCTGATAATTTAGTACTTGTGAATTTTAAAATTTTGTAGATTTGGTCACATTTTTTTCAATACAACCTAGAGTATGTTTCATTTAGTTTACGTTGATGCATAAGGAATCAAAATCATAATTATATTGCTAAAGAAACATCACTTTAAAATAGACATATAAATGCTGTTTTGATCACTGCAAACTGCTATTTGTGGTGTACTGTTTTAATTTTGAGATGCAGAAAAAATTATCTGTCTTTGCAGGTGTGTGTGTACTCACAATGCTGTTTCAGGGCAAGTAGTGCTGTAGTATTTTTCCGAGAGATATTGATGGATTTATTACTACAGGTATAGTGAGTGAAAATCCATACAGCTGCTTCCCTGTACATATGTGGTAGTTTCAAACTTTTCAGAGTATAATTGAAAGAAGTAAGAGCCTGATGTACTTAGCAAACCTGTGTTCAGGGCTGTGCAACGCCCTCTGCCTTCATACCAAATAACATGGGTCTTTTAAAGACTGTATCTGTGCACTTGCTTATATATTCTTTTATTCTCACAGCATACTTCAGTGCTGGGTTCTTGCAAGATTTTGTTTCTGTGGGTTGGATTTCCTTTCAGCGGATTGCCCAATCCCCTCTTCTGTCCATTGTAACTGTTTTTTTAACTGTCTCAAATTCACCAATGGCTTTAGGACAATCTGAAAATTAACAATGGCCTCATACTTGCACAGAGCTATGTGATTCACAAATTCCTTACTTAACTGATACTTCTTTTCCTCTTACTTCCAGCCAGGCAATCTTGTGTGTTTTTTAAACCTGTATAGAGGCAGTAAAATGTGTATACATTGAAACTTCTGTATACATTGATGTATTGGCAGTGACTTAAAGAAAACCCCAAAAATATAGAAACATGATTTTTGATTATGCTATAAATTGGGATTATTTCCTTCAGCCAGGTGGAAGGACATGCCAGCTGGACTTGATGTATTGGCTGTTAAAAAGCTTTAGGAGCCAAAATTATAATTAGCTGTCTCATATTGAAATATGTTCTCCCTAGCAGTTTTATTTTTTTGCCAGAGGCTGATGCAATTCCTGAAAGATGCAATTTCCCTCAGCACAGGTAACACACATCACACTGTTGGTATTAAGCAACGACCCGTGCAGTGGCTGTTGCAGTGCTTGCAGTGGGAGGCGATGCCTGTGCTCCCTGGCACATTTCAGGGTGTCTCACTGCAGGGCCTGGTGCAGAGGGCTCAGACTGGCTGGGACTGCTCAGTGCACCAACTGCAGGGATCTACACTCCAGGCAGAGAGGGCATGAATCACCCAGACTTGCAGGAAATGCTTTTAGAACCAAACTGGGTGAAAGGCACCGCTAGTCTGGCAACAAATCATCAGTGCAAGAAAGTTGCTTGTATTTCAGCAGCATCTAGTTTTATGTATTATAAAGTAGTGCTTAAGAGAGCTCATTGAGGTCCAAGGGTCACCTATTCAAAGTTACTATTGCACACTGCATGTAAATGGTGGGAGTGAAGCAGTGGTAGGCATAGCTGAAAGAAACTTTATCAAGGAAACATGGACAGCACAGAATGCAAATCTGACAGACATCATGGACACTTATTGGGACAACTAAAGTCTGTTGAGCAGGCCAGTGAGAGTAAAGCTGGTCTGGGAGTGTTTTCATTCATCCCCCTCTGTCACTCTTCTGATTTTAGCATAGATGTGTCCTCTGTGAGAACTGGTCCATAACTTCTGAAGCTCACCAGAGCTGAGAAAGGGAATGGAGGATACTGACAGCATAGCAAATGAGATTTCATAACAAGTCAGACACAGCTCTGCAAGAAGAATCCAAATTCTCTTATTTTACAGTTGAGTGCCATCCAATGGTTCATTTTAATTTGATCTGAAATGGTTACTAATTTTCCCCCCACTGTTTAGACTGTTTATTTGCAAGATGGATATTCAGTCATATTAGGGGTAGTAAAATGCTTTTCCCTGAAAGTTCTCTCAGATTCTGTGTTTGGTTGATTCCTTTTACTTGCATTTATTCTTTTTCTCTGTGTTGTGGTTGCTTTCCCAATGAATGGGGAAGTTTCCCAAAATGAATAAATTTTAAAATTCCATATTGGATATCTATGATGGTTAAACAGTTGCATATTTTGAATACTTTGTTTTGTTTTGTTTTGTATAAATGACTCTTATCCAACTCTCCATTTTACTACTTTTTTTCCCAAAGGAGTATAAAGCTTTCTTTAGGAACATCATTTAGTTTGGATAAAAGACTCATAAACTTCTAGCACTGGGGAAAAATGAAGAAGGAGTGTTCCTAGTAGAAGATGTTATGTCCATGCGGGAGCTTTGCACCGGTGGCAGCTGTGGTTTATCCAGCTCTTCCCCAGCTGTGGTTTATCCGGCTCTTCCCCAGCTGTGGTTTAGCCAGCTCCTCACCAGCTGTGCTTTAGCCGGCTCTTCTCCAGCTGTGGTTTAGCCAGTTCTTCTCCAGCTGTGATTTAGGCGGCTCTTCCCCAGCCATGGCTGAGCCAGTTCTTCCCCAGCTGTGCTTTATCCAGCTCTTCCCCAGCTGTGCTTTATCCAGCTCTTCCCCAGCTGTGGTTTTGCCAGATGTTCCTCAGCTGTGCTTTATCCAGCTCTTCCCCAGCTGTGGTTTAGCCAGCTGTTCCCCAGCTGTGGTTTATCCAGCTCCTCCGCTGGTGGGGCCAGGCAGAGGCAGCTGCCCTGGGATTCGAAGGATGTGCACACACAGCCTGGTGGGGGCTCTAGAGCACAGAGAGCCCTCCCTGCGTAGTGGCTGGGCACCCGCAGGACTCAAGAGCGTTTTAAAGAGTATTAAAGAAGTTTCTTGTATTTATTATTTCAGCATAAAATCCTGTAGTATGTTCTTGAATTGATTAACTGATTTTATGGACAGCCTCTGTTCAGAGGCTCTTCAGATTTGAATTCTCTAGCTGGTTTTGAAACTGATTCTTTGCAGACACAAGAAACACATAGAGAACCATATTCTTGCAACCATAAATCAATTCAGATATTTTGGCAGGCAAAAAGAAGAAATTCAAAGCTGGAGTAGAAGAAAGAGCTAAAAATTAATGGACCGCTTACTTTGAAGTTTGAAGGCCAGCAGTTAATGTTACTCTATGAGGCTGACAGTATTCCAGCAAGTTTTTTCCCAGATACTGGATTTGATGCATGTGTCTCTTCTTAAAATGCTCTTTTTGTTTCATCTGTTGAAAGGAATCATGCTTACAATATTTGAGTTGAAAACTTTCTTAATAATTTTAGTAATACTTAAAGGGGCAGTTGAATGCAAATTTCACTTCTTAATGAACAGACATCCAGTATCTTAGTTTAGCTTGGATTCCTGAATTCATGCAAATATGAGTTAACCAACTCTGATTTTTTCACATACGAAGAATGAATGCTGTTGAGTGTGGTAGTGCCAGATAATACTGAGTCACTGAACAGAATGAAATGTTTAGAATTAGAACTCCAGAAAGTAAGCATGAAGTTTTATTACTTGAAAATTACTGTAGTTTCCATGGTGAAAAATGTAGGAGGATTGTAATACAGTTTGTAACATCGATAAAATGCATTATTTTGATGGACCATTTTGTATGTTTTGAAATCAATGAAATACAAATGATTGGAATGTAATAACAAATATGAATGGGGTAAAGACTTGAGAACTTTACGAATACTCAGACTTTCATGCTTTATGTTCTGGAAACTATTAGTAGCTGAAATGAAAAATCTTAATTTTCCTATAAATTATACAGTGACATACTTGCAAAAGTAGTATCTTTTCTTTCTCTTTAAAGCTGGATGTGTATTATAAAAGCAGTTGCTTTCCACACATTTTTATTGACTTATATTTTGATAATATTTTTTTTAAACTAGTTTTGCATTAAAATACATACTGCCACAGTGATTCTCTCTGTTGTACATATTTTCACAGGACTGCATGTTGCCAATTCTGACTATACTTTCAAAAATCTCTAGTGAGCAAAATGCAGTTGTAACAAATATCTGTTTTGTGCTTTTGGAGGAAATACATATATTTGAGGAAAGGAAGAGAAGATCTTATGTGCTTTAGACCTGATTCAAGCACTTTTATTTACTATAATAGCACTGACAAGCACGATTTTGCTATGTCCCTACTGATTTGCTGCAGAACAGGAAATGTAAACAAAGATCAGTAATTCCCCCAACGTAAGTTCAGTGATAGGCCTTGTTAGATTGCTACCTCTTGTTTTTATGTAGGTAAGACAAGATACACAAAGGAGATATGTATTTCACTAGGGCTGTTTGATCTGAATTGGGTTTACTTTAAAATGATTTTTGCTTTTTGAAATTTGTCTGCTTTGCTGTCTTTGCCTAGAGTACTTATAGTGCCAAGGCTACTTCACCAGCTGAGGATCTCTCTACTGCAGCAGTTAATGAATGTTTAATGCATGGACTTACTTTTTGACAATACTCTTACCTTATTGTGGACCTCCAAATAAAAAGCACTGTCCTACTCTAACATTTCAAGAAGATCATCTGCAAACTCTGGCTGATGGTGACCATGCCATAGGAGCTAGCAGGAAGTCTGTTATGCTTCCTTTATATATAGTTGGTTAATCATTAGCAGTTACCAAAAATAGCATTACATGTACATACACATTGAAAAAGAAGCTAAAACTTTTTGTGGTAAAAAACAATGTAAGAGTGGAAACTATGGCTCAAGAAGGGTAAAGCTACACACCCATACAGAAGTTCTCTGTATTGTTTGGTCACTTTAGTACAGAGAAGGCTGTGTGGAATAACAAACTGTTGTACCTTTGAACTTACCATTGAATAAAGAATCCTCAAAACCAAAAAAAATGAGACCATGAATAAATGAATAAGCAATGACATGTCTGCTGAAAAGAAGCAATGGAAAACTAGGAAGAGAGACAAAAATGAAGACGAGTTGGTGCTGAAAAACAAGGTGCCAAAAAAATCAGGGTCTGTCAGATTGGTATGAGCAACAATCCCTAGTTCTCATTAGCTCCACATACAGTGCATGTAGTCAGAGTCCTTTGGTCCTATATTAATTTACTGAGTCCTAATTTATTCTTTCCAAGTTACTTCCCTAAGTTACTAATTTATTCTTCCCACAAGATGTGCCAGTGGAGACAGAAGGAAGGAAGCAATGTCTAGGAGCAGTCATGTAACAAAGGCACAAAATGCAACCAAGAGTTCTAAAAGTTTACTGAAATGCATTTCTCATGTAATGCAATGATCAGATCAAGTCATTATTCCTCCTAGGACTTCTGTAGATCACCAAAGAACATAATTTTCTAAGTTCAGTCACTATTTATATGTGATACTAATATTATAGAGATAGTAAATATACTTCATTCTTTTTATGCAGCTCAAATGACATTGAGGAGAGACCGTGCAATTTTCCACCTGTACTGACACCATTAGGGAGCTTGTTCTGGATCACAGGTAAGTCAGATAAATATTTTGGCTTTGCATATTTGGGTACAGAGCCTGTGGTCAGCAGTTGGTGTTTGGCATGCAACTGCCTACTTTATCCATTTTTATGCACCAACTAATTTCCTTGATGTAGGGATTTGGGGATGGTGAAATAATTTCATAAATTATAAGCAAAAAAAATAATCTGTTTCATCTACTTCATGCTGGATAGTCACTGCATAAAACCTGTCAAAAACATATTGCTTCGGGTTCATCCCTGATGCAGTTCCATTGATTACAGTGGAGTTGAATCAAAGATGGATCTGTCTGTTCAATTTAAATCTAATGATTGGTTAAAAAGTCGGGGGGAGAGCCCTGTCTAAATCCAGGGCTGTTTTATCCTTGTGTCAGCATTTAATTCCATTTGCATATAAGCCTATTTCCCTTCTCTAAATTTAATTTGTTAGAGCTTGTCCCTCAGCAACAACAGCAACAACAAAGTAATTGCATGCACTATTGGGCAATGGTGCCAATACAGCATGTGCTATAAAAATGTCTTATGCAAATTTATAAAGTGTAGGCATTAGTGACACTCTGCCTGGTAACAGGTATCTGGATACCTGAAAAAAACTCCAAGCCTGAGCTTCATGGACATGTGACATCTAATAATATACATATGAAGAAGCCTTTTTTTAACGTCAACTATTAATTGTGGCTGTTTCATCAAAGGAAATGAGATATGCATGTCTTGTATGACCAATGGGTACATTCTAGAGTTTCACTGCGATGAGATAGAATTGGTTGAGGTTTAGTTCTCAGGCTGCACTAGATATTATCTGTGACTTTGCACAAGGTACTTCTGCAGTGTGACTTAGCAGGCTTGTTTTAACTGGGGAGGAGTGGTTGGCATTGCCACACTATACCTTGTTTGTTGAGCTGCTACACTTCACTGCAGTACTGTATTCTCATATCGCTTAGCCTCAAAACACAGAGCCCACTCTTCACTGAGACCTTTCACCTGGCCATTTTTGAATAAAAAGACTCTTCTTGTTGAACTTGACCTGATCAGCAGTCATTCCAATTCAGCTGTTCTTCCAAAAGTAGTGATACCTGCCTTAAGTTGATAGAATCCTTTATTCTCCTTTTCCCTATCCTAAATATTTGATTGTATCCAAAGGGGAAACCCTCAAATCAAAATATTTTGTGGGATTTGAGTTTTTCTTTCTGCTTTAAACCCCAGCTTTTTCATCATGCATTCTGATGCATTAAAACTAACCATGGTCATAGATTCTTATGTCTTGTCAATTTTGCACAACTTCATAATCTATTAAGAAGAGGTCACTTCAGTTTCACCGTTTGTGGAAAGAAGATGCTGATGCCAAGGGGTGAATATATTGACCTGGGACACTGTGCAACTTTATGCAAAAAACAAAGTCTGGAAGAGAAGACAGGTTTTCTGAATTAGGGCAGCCTGATGTGGGACTAACTTACAGAGAGTGGAGAATAACACACATCTTCCCACTTTCTGATTTCTGTGTTTAGATAAATCAGGTTATTTCCTAATGTATCAGGTCTTTTTAATACAAACTGTTCCTCATGTGGCCAGGAAAGCTCACTATTACCTCTGTTACTTGCTCCCATTACCTCTTGATACACTTGCAGCCTATCCTCAGTAGGATTAGAAGGCACTCAGGACCTTTGAGGAGGCACTTAGCACTTTACAGGATTAGGATAAGCCTGCCTTTGATGTTTTTGTGATCATACCCATCTGTCATAACTGAACATGGTGAAGTAGGCTTTATTTTTATTTAATGTTCTAATTATGTTTAAAAGGTCAAATATAAAAATATTTTTTCTCAGTTTGCCTGTTTTTCTTTAAAAAGTCAATGAGGATATGTTGTTTTTCAATACATATACTAACATTTGAAAAGTAAAAAAAAATCCATCGTTAGAATCAGCAAATAAAAATGTAGTTTCATCTCATTTTAAGGTTTAACAATTGTACCCTATGTCACACTCCTTCCTCTTCTTCCATCCACATATTCATTACAAATGTCAGATAAGGCTAATCCTTCATGTGACATTACTGCAGATGGTTACATTGGGGACTTAAACCAGATGCTGATGGTCTGGATAATCTGGATAAAAGCTGGTAACCTAAAACAAATCCATTTTGTGTATTACTCATGCTAACAGTTAAGATACATATAAAATCTTTATTACCCTTTAACACTTTACATAACCCTTTTGCTTTCCTCTTTTTATACTTTCAAAATTGTTATTTTAGAGAAGATTTTTTTTAATCTCCCACTGTCCCTCTACCTCAGTTAAATCATGCATGTATGTATGTAATAAGATGTAGGGAGGGGAGACACTTTATAGATAAGAATGAACATTTCATTTATCTTTTGCTTTAAAATTCCCATTGGGTTGAAAATTGGCACTGGAAAGTAACTTTAATTTACTTTTGTAAAGAGAGGCTTAATGAAAGCATTAGCAGTAAAAAAGTAACCCTCTTCTGTACTTTTGAAGAGTCTTTGAAATTCAGTGTTTAGGATGGGAACTTATAGGGATGTCTTCTGGCGAGTGGCTCAGACCCCTGACTAGACTTGAGTGTTTGGAACCCATTTTTCTATTTAAGAATTGTAATATCTTATCTTAGATGAGATTTACTCTAAATATTATGTATATGTTTATTCTTTCATTTAATAATGAAGTTTGTGTTCTGAACTGGGGGATTCGCAAAGACTTGTTAGTCTAGGAAGAACTATTGGGTCTATGAAGCAGCTAATTATTTACATGGGAAATTCTGTGGTATAAATATACTATATCCTTCATTGCCCACATATGACTATCACTGAATGCTGCCCATGGCTAGAAAAATTGGGGAGGAAGATACTAGGTTTGTTGCTTAATATAATGCTATTTGGGGTTCTTTCAGCTGTATAATTTTTTATTTATTACTAGGTTTTGTTTCAAAGCTGGTCATTAGTCTGGAGCTATAGGAAAGTAAGTTTATCTAGCACCTGAGCTATGCAATTATTGTGTAGCATTTCATCTGTTGCTTAGCACACTTGAGATTTAGATTAGGGTAAGCAACTTGAGCAGGTCCCCATGCAGTAAATGATCTCAGGTCTAATCTGATCTCCCTGTAATCCAGTGAGCTATGAGGGCAGTGGTCTGGAGCATGGTTCATGGAGCATGGTTTCTGTGATTTGCTTCTAAGCTTGTTTTGCCCCTTGTGTGTACTACAGGAACAGGTAAAGAAATCAAGGTCCCTGGTCAGCCAAAGCACATGTAGTACTGAGGTTTGAATACTGAGATTTAATACAGCCTTCTGTTGCCAGTCAAAGCTCTCAGCTAGACTATTGTCATAGTCTTTAGTAGCATATCCAGCAGCTAGTATTTCCCTCTCCCAGAGTCCTTACTGTTTCACTGATTCTAAAAGTGCATAAATCACACCATTGACTCAAATCAACACAGTTCTACTGAAATCAAGAGATGACTTATACCAGTGGAGAACTTTGATCCTTCCCTTCGTGTGTGGAATGATACAGCAGTGAAATATACTGCTCACTGGGAGTCAAATATTTCTCAATAAGTTGCTGAAATTGTTTAGAAGAGTAGTCTGTCAGTAAGGCTTAGAGCATACTGCAAGAATATGTAGTGCAAACCTTCTGCATCAAAGGAAATGAGTAAAGACTTATTGCCCAGATATTTTATGTTGTTAATATACTGTTATCAAATACCATCATAATTGTTGTTCATTTTGAGATCATAAACCTTTATAGTGGCAGAGAAGGTAAATACTTTGGTCTGAAAGGTTAGCCAGAGGAAGACAAATTATTGCAGAAGATGTGGAAAGGTGAAAAAGGTGAGTAATTACGTGAACTATTGCAAGCAAGGAACCAAACTCTTACATTTATGTGTTTTGTGGTAAATGCAGTCTTGGTGGGCTGATACACAATACACTAAATATCATAATTAATAGTGATAATGTTATTTTAGTGATTGTGGTTGTCAAAGAGTGGAAGCAATAACTGGATCTAATTGATAGCAACATTTGACTAACTTTAGACAATTACTTTTTGAAGTGTAAATTTTTAAATTGTGACTTTAAACAACAGCAGTTCCTTGATGGTTTATTTTAGAGGCTTACTAAAAGTATGAAAATGAAGTTCTATTATTGACCATATAGATGTGGTTGAAAAATCTGTGCATGGGGCAGATATTTTGCAACCATCTGTTCCATCTTAGAGGAAATGCCCAATTCAGCAGAGCTATTTCTTTGCATGTTGTAGGTCTGGAAATGCCATTTCAGCACTATAAAGTCTGATTCATCAAGAATGAAACGTCACTTTCAGGAATGCTGTTTAGTGGAGTGTGTATGTATGGAAATGATGTCCTGGTATAGAGAGGGTCCTGGATTATGGGTATTTTATGATCCACATATCTCTAATTCATCTTTTGCTTTTGAAACATAACACATGTTCTAGCTGCACTGATACGGGTTCCTGCTTATTATAGTTAATGGATTATTCATCCTCTTTGTCCTTGACATAATCCTAAGTATGTGCATAAAACTCAGATCATGTTGCCCATAAAAACCAATCAGCCCAGAGTTCTTCTGCAAGGTGTTGAACATTCACCCAGAGCAGATGGCAAAGATAATGTTTAATAAAGAGTTAGAGGATTAGTTGGAACAAAAATAAACTAAGAGAAAGGGATAATTTGATTTCATATGAAACTCCATGACATTTCATGTACCCAAGGACTGATTAAAATGATGCCAAAAGCTGCTCTTTTTGGCCAGTTTGTCCTAATACTGACCCTGCTTATGTTGTCAGCTGCTGTATCTGCATGTGTTATTTTACCACTTTCTGAATAACTCAAAAGAAAGCTCTTCTGATTCTCCTATGACTGGCAAAAGTACTTCTTAATTAAGTAGGAAGAGGAGAGATGATAGGATTCTGCTAAATGTGATGAATATATTTAAAAATCTGATACCTCAACTGAGGTTTAGAAGAAAAGTTTTATAGGTAATTTTCAACATGAATAAATTTTAAATGGTAGTTTTCATAATATGTGGAGTTCAACTTTGGTTTTCCTTGAATATTTAGATGCTGAATGGGAAACAGAGCAGGGGATAGTCCATAAATGATTTTCAGTCTTGTTTTAGGAAAATTTATTTTTGCTATAAAAAACACAATGCAGTAACCAAACCTATACATTTTGCATATTGCATAACATTTGTAATGAATGTCCAGTAGATCTTTAATAAGGCTTAATAATAGAAATTGAATAAAACAAATCAGAAGGAACTATTTTACAGTTATGGTATTTCTGGGCCCGTGGTTATCTGCTATAAATCTAAGACTTAAAAATCAGAATCTCTGACAAAGTATGTCACGTATGGATGCTGCAGAAGAAAGTAAGTGGAATTTAGTGTAAATGCAGTGTCCTGTGTTCTGAACACAAAATTTAAATTATTTGAAGCTGTTCTCATAAATAAACACATGTGCTTTTCAGAAGACATTTTAGAATGGTTGATGGGAGACAGAAGACAACTCTTTCTTTCAATTGTTATGGCACAAGAGCAGAACAAGATCAAAATCCAAGCTATTAACTTATTTACTGAGACTCAGTGGTCACTGAAGCATAAAACCACATGTGAGCATCTCTGGACTCGCTCCAGCTGAAGCTTAAAGCTCTGACCAGTCTTTAATGGTAGAGATCTGTTAGCTGCTTCTGTAATACAGGAAGACAAAAATATTCTAGAATCAACATAATGGCTTTTGCATTGAAATGGGCCAAAGCCGAAACCTTTGAAAGCCTCTTGATATTTGCTGGCTTGGGTAATATTACTACCTAGTACTTCCAGAATTCAGCTGAAATCTTCTCAAAACCTGCTCTGCATTTTCTAGCCATTTCCTCTGCTTAAGACAGTGTTTGGCTCCCTAAAATAAAGACCCTAAAGTAGTTTTCTGCTTCAGATTATTCCTAACTGAACTTAAGCTCCTGTTGTTTCTCTAATTAGTTACTTTTGAAAATGTTCCATTGGGCACTTCAAACAGCTGAGTATATTTAAAATTGTCTGAATTAACGTAAAAATAACAAGACACAGTTAAGAATGAACTGGAAATTAGTGAAACCTTTATTTCACTGATAATAATTGTAAATATTTTATTACAAGATGCAGGTTTAGCTGACTAATGGTTGTGAAACACATTACTATAAAAACGTATTTCCAAATTTCCTTCAGTCTCCTAAATACTTGTCCATACTTCATTGTAGCCATCTTTTGAAATCACAGTGGCAAGAATAAAGCTCAAGAAGTCTGTCAGCTGATACATAGTATCAGCATCAGATAGTACAGCTCAGCAAGAAGAGAGGGTCATATCACACAGCTGAGATGAGACATAGATAAGTCTCTAAAGTCTCTAAGTCTCTAAAGCAAGTAATAGTTTTATCTCATCTTAACCTTGAACCAGATGCCCTTTCCAAAGCCCTCCCTTTCCCCCCATCCTCCCATGTTTGTAGTGCACTACAGCTGTGCTGTAACAAACAGTAAACAGCTAGAATTAGCAAAATTGGAGATGGGAGAAAGGCAGCCTTAAAAAATGTTTTTATTCAAAACATGTAATAGAAATGAATTAATCAACTAGCTGAATTTTGAAATAAAACAAGTGAGTCAGGTATAAAAGGACTTCTTCTGTTTAGCACTTCATGTTAGTAGAAAAATGATAGCAATGAAACGTATTGTGAAACAAAATGTTTTAACTTATCCATATTTTAAATTTAAATAATATTCTTGCCACAATAAACCCCAGAAATTATGGTCATTGAGGAGTGGCTGGGCCTTCTAATTCTTTCCCAGATGGTGAATGATTAATGTACAAGTAATTTCTCCCAACACTTGGAATGTTGTTCACGTTGTAAGTTCCTTCAGTTACTCACTCTCCAGCCCACCAATTAGTGTGTTCACATCATTCTCAGATAGTGCTTTTTTCCCCCCATCTGTATTTTTTTGGTCACGGCAGGGAAATGTCAGAAAATAAGCATTGTTTTGATTTCTTCCCTTTTGTTTTTCTCAACTGCTGCCTTTTCAAAAGTTTTCAGAAATCAAATGCGTGTGGCTGCTTTTTAATTCCCATTTTAACTGCAGTGGTTTCCTAGCTTTCCATCTCTTTCCATTCTCCATTTCTAATATCTCCTTTAATAGGGTGTCTGTGCTGCTTTTCTCACAAGGTGAACACTTCCTTCATTTTTCTGTCTGAATTATACACTTGTACTTCATTAAGACATTTTTGGGTTTTGGTAGCTTTGGGATAAGTGAGATCCTACCACTAAGCATACCACATTTTGGATGCATTTCTTGTATGCATAGTTATTGCTCTTGGCTTAGATTAATAAAACAATTTTTTTCCCCCTCCAAGGCTCTTATATTCAAATGCATAATCTATTTTTTCATTGTTAGATGCCTGTCCAAAGGAAGGTTAAAGTTATGCTTGAATATTATGAGACAGTAATTTTTTTAGCAGAAAACCAACAGATTATTCATTGGCCCAATGTAAGTGTCTCTGGAACACACCCTAGTGAAGATAATAACTGGGATGATATGTGCTTTTCTCTAGCAATAGTTTTATTGGCAAATGTAATGTTTTGCTTCCTAGTTACATCAGTGGTTTTAATAAACAGATATCATGCAGCTACAAGAAACTATCTAAAGATATTTCACAAACTGCTTTTCCCAACAGGAAAGAAAGCCAGTAGCAGTGCTTTTCGTTACAAATATTCTTAATTTTTATCTCATTTTAGACTAGGGGATCTCCAGAATAGCACAGTATACCACATGTGTCCAAAACTCAGAGTACAGCTAAATTTTCTCTTCCTCTCCAACTTCTGAGGTCCCTGCTGAAGATTTACTGTAACTGTCTTACCAGGTCTGATGTAAGTTCATACCCGAGACAGATCTCAGCCTGTATCTGCTGTTCTATACTCTAAAGTGTAACCACAACGGCTTAGTTCCTGCTGTTAGATTATTGCTGCACCTGTGACTTCTTAAATTAGCCCCAGCTGGACTCGCTGGGACCTACCAGCTGCCAGTGGGGAGCAGCAGTGTGCTCCAGAAACTCTCCAGCTTCTCCATCCCGTGCTTTTGAATGGAAAAACAGCACTGAGGCAGGAGAAGGGCAGTGGCAAACTCAGGTTCTCTTTCCTCTCGTAGGAAATAACCCTTACTCAGTTTAAGCTGAGTCAGAGCCATATTCTAGCACCCACTTTCCAGATGAATGCTTAAATTTCTGCACACTGCAGAAGTATAATTGACATACTCCCTTTTTAATTTGGAAAATCTCCCAGTCACCTGAAGTAAACGATCATTTTTCACCACCTGTGGCTTCTACTTTCTCTAGATATGCAAAAAAATCTAAAACAAAAAACCCAACAAAAACAAACAAAAACAAAACAAAAAACCCCACAAAAACACAAAAGAAAACAAAACAAAAACAAACCCAAACCTGGTGAAAAAGAAGAACTGGAAAAATCCCATTATAAAAAGAGATTTGAAAGGACTGATGTTTTTTCCATCCAGTAAATAATAGTTTATTTTAAAAAAAGTACATGCTATGCCCTTCCTTACATATCCTCTTCTGGAAAACCCTATAAAAAAGGAATAAATTATATGCTTTAAGGATGCCTTTCATTAGCATAATCAGAGAAGCAATACTATCTTCTGCTTTCTTCTGAGACAGCACCTATCACCTGGCTTTGCTTGGCTTGTCTATACAAATCACACTGAGCTGGCTACTACTTTGGCCAGTGAGAACATCAAGAAGCTAGACACAGAAAAGATTGGATCCCCACAGTTTCTAATAACATGTTTTTCAACTTCCTTTCTTAAAGAAAATATAGAAATTGCTCCAGGTTTTCAGCCAAGAGTGGTAAAATACAAAATATATTCCTATTCCCCAGAGGTTAAATTAGTGGGTAGGAAGGGTTATTTGATGCCTTGCTTGTAATTGCCAATTAAAAAAATTAAAGGAAATGTTTTGTTTTGAACAATTCTATCCCCTTTTGAATGTGGGCAGATGTGTATATATGAAAATCAAACTTATAATCTTTCCAATGCATATAAATTCAAGGATAATACTTCTAATCTTTAGCCGATAAGTATTTACTGGGGACCTAGATTCATTCTGTTTCCTCAGTTGTGCTCTTGGTGTAATGGAGCTGGTTGTGACATTAGGTGTGGTGGATTTAATTTTGCTTCAGGTTGACATTTCATGGCACTAAGTGTGAAAAATTACATCCACAACAAAGTCTTCCTTGGTGGAGCTCTTGGAGACAACCATAACATCTTCTCATGCTAATTGGAGCCTGTATAATGTCTGAGTGGTTGCTTCACTGTTCTTTTTGAGTCTTTGACACCTACCCTGTTGCCTCCAGATGCTAAAGATAAGATGGAAGAACAAAGAACATAGAAAAAGGAGAACCAAAAAGGCTGCATACTGATTATATGTACATTTAAGTGGCATTATTATTAAGCAAATCAAATGAAAATTAAGTGAATGAAGGATAGCTGAAATAGGTATATCTATGATTACTAATCTGGACTAGGATTTCTTTCTATTGAAGTACAGGAAGTCATATAAAAGGGGATAGTTTTCATTACTTTTCGATGTTTCGAAAATGTATATTGTAATATAAATAAATGTGTAATTGTCAAGCATGATGGAAGTCTGTAGAGACTGACTGCCTTGTGAATCAACAACAATGAGGCCTTTTTTTTATGAAACTGAGAGCCCTGGATTACAAATCAAAGAAAATGAGGGCAAACTAATTGTAATACATGGTAAGGTTGCTTAAGATCAAGAGTGCAGTCTGTCTTTTACAGGAATACCGGTCTTATTGAGGCAAAATTTGGTGATACCAACACATAGCATTGCCACAGAGAAAAGATAAATTCAGATTGAATGATTTCTCAGTTAAACAGGGACCAACAGGGAATTTATAATAAAACAATTTATGCTCACTTTGGAATATGACAATGGCAATTTTTCTTGTGCTGAAAACAAACCATTACTGATGTATGTTTGTGACCCAGCAGGAAGTTTTCTAATGCAGACTCTTTCCACATCTATCCAGTAGCAGATGTAATTTTTCCAAGTTGGGTAGCAGTATATAATACCCTGTATTATTACTCTTGTCACATTTTCCTATCATGGTGAAAAATTTAGATTTGTTATGAATCCCCCAGAAGTGGCATATGTCTCTCAGCCTTGAAAGTTTAGCTCTTAATGAATTAAAGGCTTAAATTCACTTGTCTGTTTTTAGGTTTCATTAAAAATATTTGTGGTGTAATCTCTGATTCTAAAAAATTTATCAGGTAACATTTTGACATATGTAATAGCAATTTTTCATTCATATGCTCTAATGTAAATCAGAAGGGGTTCCTTTGTCAATGCAGTAAATCAAGGTGAAAGAACTGACTTCCTTTTTGCAGGAAATTTTAGTTGCATTTGAAATGCCTGATACTGGAAATATAAATATTACTTGTGGCTTATTTTAGCTTTGTAACAGGAGGAAAGGTTGTCAGTATTTCTGATCTAAATCTGAGATCTCAAATTTCTGTTTTTGTCAGTGTGGATACAACCAATCCCCACCAGATTGGCACAGTAGAGCTTGTGGACAGAGAATTGCATGTAAGGGCAAACGAGCTCTCAGGGGATGTCCAGAATCACTTCGGGTCAGATGGGACTATTGGTGCTCCCTAGCAGAGACGTTTCTAAGACTTCCTTGCTGAAGGAGATGACACTGATACAGCTGATTCTGAACTAGAGAAACAGCTGCCATTTATAAGCTTGGGATCTTGAAGAACTGCCCATCTAAAGGAACGCTTTGGTTGTTTGGTATTGGTGTGCACCATTGATTTATGGGAGAAAAGTTAGCAGAGATTAATTGTAAAGTATTGATAATTGCACTGAAATTTCTGTGCAGGCCCAAGGGGAACACATTCTTCTGATTTCTAGATTATATATAGTAACATCTTGATGCTATTATGATGATTACCACTTTGCAATTGGTATGTCTTAGCACAGGAACATAACATTCCTAATGAGATATAGCAATAATTTACCTGTCACAAAATGATCTTTTCCCTCAGAAGTGACAGTGTCTTACTGTGGCAAATATGTCCCCATTGACTAAAGCACTAATGAATACAGGTCTAGCATTATCATATTAGATATTTATGCCATTTGGTAAAGTGTAGAACTTGATCTGGATCAAAACTATTCATTTAGTGCATGAATCCTAGTGCATGAATACTTAAGGCAGTGAGGATATCTTTTCTCTTTTTTTTCTGACACACAGAAGGCTTGAGCTACTCAGGAAATAGCTGAGGTAAATGAAGAGATTTTTCAAGGGAGACTAGAAGAGTAAAGGATTGCAGTCTTAATGTAAGTTTTTGTAAGCAATTCGTTTTGGAATCTGTGAGCCATCGTTCCTGTAAGGCTCTGTTTTGCACTCCCTCTTTAGGCTTTGAGGCCACAAATTTATGTGGGATTAATTTTAAACATGCGGGCCTGTGGCCTTCAATATGCACGTGTGTATGCATTTTCAGAAACAGAGCTGTAGGAGAGATTCCCATTTATTTGGAGGGGAGTTCTGTCTGAATACAGTTTGAACTCTTGTGTTACTAAAGCCATTTTTTGACACTCCAGTGAGACTGTTGTGACTAGGGAGAAGTTAATTCAATGAGAGAAATGTGTATTGCAAATTTTTCCACACTTATCAGAGGAAAACTGTTTTCTTACTGCTGAATTTCCTCAGTGATGTAGATTTAAGTTTGCTTCATAACACATGGAGTAGATATACATAGTTTAACGTCAGTATTATCTAAATTCTGTACTGTTGCTTTTGCATTATTTTGCTTCCTATGAGTGTGATTGAAGAGATGGTACAAATCTTCAAAATACATCTTTTAAGTGTAGTGATATGCATCACTGTGAATTATTTTAGAACCATTTTATAATTTTTAAAAGTACTGTATATCATGGTATTTCTTTGCTGTATTGTGAGTTTTGGTCATTTTCTTACTAAATCAATGAGGATGACTTTCAGTACTTGAATAGGGTACAACTATTGACCAGATGTTTAGAACTGTACGTGTAACTGCTGGTCAAAACCTAATGACATTATGTGGCTCAAACTTCCAGAATTTGGAAGTCAGATTTTAATAAATACTTTAAGATTAAGGTTACTATTTTAACATAATACCACACCTCCTGCATATTGGTTTGCTGGATCTAATGGAGACCTGGGCTTCAAAGTGTTGTATTATTTTGTGGTAGTGCTGCACTAACTGGCATGAATCTAGATATTGCAGTATCTGAATAAAACTGGGTTTTGAGGTGAAAGAGAATCTTAAGGTGCAAAATTTCATAAATTTTGTGAATAGTGCATGAGAGCTTGTGAACTACTCTTCAGCAGTGCAATGTCTTTAAAAAGGTAGAGGGCAGGGATTAAGCTCGATAATTACAGGACTTTAGGCACATTACAGCCAATGCACCAGAGTTCCAGTGTGAACTTCACCTACAGGCCTGGGTATGATTTCACTGGAAACATCTTCCCCACAAATTTTCTGTCTGAATGAAGAAAATTATTTGAGTGTGGATTTGAGCATGTAGTATTGGGGGACACATGCTTGCTCTGCTATAGCCTATCTTTATTTACAGGGACTGGTTTGTATTATGTTGCTTTAAAAAGCACTTTAATTTCAGAAAGCATTGAACTGGCTTTACCTCTATCAGTACTATCCCAATATGTTGCTTTTAAAAACTAGAAATGTTTCATTTCTGAAAATTCATGTCACTGGTACTAGGCTGTCACATTGTCTCTGTTCTGTAGCAGCAGAATGCAAAGTCAAGCATTCAAACCTGAGCCATGAAATGACACTATGTACAAATCTGTATGAAGGACTGAGGAAAGAGCAAAATGTGAGCTATTTGAGGTAGTTGATAGCAAGTCCTCTTGGATAGCATTTACCTTTTCCCCCACATTTACATGCTAACATTAAAAGTGTTGATGAGATTGAACAGATTCCTGGATGGCTCATAAGTCCTTTCAGTACATAACAAAATACTGTAGTATTGTATATCTCCATCTGTTTTAGTACTGGTTTCCTACAGGGAACTTAACTCAGGCCAGGTTACACCTGATAATTTCTGTACAATACTAAAGTAGAATAGATTCAAACCTGTACTATGGAAGTGAGAAACCCTATTTATCTGTGCCTTGTTTCCCCCATCAGCAGAATTTATTCAGGATTAATATTTTTTGCTAAAGGCATTAGAATAATTGGAATAATTCTGATATAAACTAAGTTTGGATCATCTTATTCTAACGCCTCATCAGCCAGAGTAATGTGATGAAAAATGTAACTAGTCACTTTGTCTGGGAAGATTAGGACAGTACTTCTTTAAAGTGATTGGAAAACCTCAGATATGTGTGAGGAAAAGAAAACCTATTCCATTTTTACTGAAACATACAGAGAATCTTTAAACTGCTAAAGTGTCCATTATTAATATTGAGCAAATATGTACAAACAAGGCACACAGAGGTATGTAATATAAAGCGGATGCAAAACATTTCTTCAGTAGTATTACTTGAGTATTTTCTGTTACAGGACCATATTTGTATTTGCTGTGTAGGCAAACCATTTTCTTTTGAAAAAAAAAAAAATCTCAACTCATACTTGACATAATTTCTGCTGCAATAAAATGAACATGCCTTTAAAATGCTACATAGAAATAATTTCTTTACAGCCCCCCAAAGGGTGGACTTAAGATAGTTGAAGAAACAGAGGAAGAAAAATTAAATTTGAAAGTGCATCACTGACCCAAATTTTCTCCATATTTGGGTATTTAGTCTTTTGGTTCTGATATTGCAAAAATATAAATGTCAGAGTTAATTAGCAAAATAGGTGCAGCAGCAATTTTATATCTGTAAAAGCTGATATAAATTAATATTTTAATGATGTAATGATGTATACTAAAGCTTCTGAGAGTTTGAAAGTGCCTATTGAAATAGCTATTGACAAATTCTTTTATGCACGCAGTGTACTACCTGCTCAGCAGTACACTGTCATTTTAGAGTAATTGCCCAGCAAACTTTTAAAATGCTGTCACAAAAAAATTGCTAAAACAGAGGTAGCTCTTTAATTTGTCTGTCACTTTTTCTATCACTCCTACTGCACTTTAAGTTGAGTGCAAGTTTAGCTGTCACATTTGAAGTTCTTCCACATATTTTTACAGATTGGGTTGAGGCCATGTTGCCTATTTGTTCTACAGTGTTAAGGAAAGTTTTAAATAACAATATTTTGTTCACACTTCTTTTACTTGTACACTTTAATATCAAAGATTAGGAATTATTCCTCCTATAGTTGGGGAAACTATTTTGGATTTGTAAAACAGAATGAGTTTCACTCAAGATTATGAGTTGTCCAAACTCAGCTGTTCACAGGAGAACATATGTGTGTGTGTATTTATGTGGTTATTTATGTATATATATTATACAGCTGCTTAAGCCTGGTCAGTAGTTGATGTTCTGTCCAGGTACAGGTTCTTCAAATGAAGATTTTCTGTTAATAGAAGATAAAAATGCTACAGTGGGAAGTTTGAGAACAACTTACGTCAGACTTCAAGTGGCCAGGATGCTTAGCTGGAATGTGAGAGAACACTAAGGGAAGAACTAGAACATGCCTGTGTGCACTGTGTTAGGAAGCAGTAAAGCATCTGGAAGCTTTGAATTTTCATAACGTGGGAAAACTTTTCTTCACAGTTCTAGATCCGGGAAGTTTCTTGTGCATTAACTATTCTTGTTGATGCTGGAGGCAAAAAGGCAAAAAACATAATCCAGTGTTTTGTAGCTTTTCTGAAAGATTTTATTTTCTGCTTGCTTTTTTAGGAAGACCCTTCCAAGTAATAAGATTCCATGTTATCTCCTAGGGCAGAGTAGAGGTAGAAGGCAGCTATGTCAGACAGCAACTTCTATGCCAAGAAATGGGGAAAAGTTGCTTTAAGGCCAAAAAAGTTATGCAGTCATCAGACTTCCATGTATTTCCATTGTATTTTGCTGAATATTCTGAGATCGTGAGCAAGAAGTAAGAGGAACTGAGTCTATTATCCTTCTTTTAAAAGGAACTTAACTGTGGCATATATTGCAGACTCCACAATTGAAATTGAGTGTAAAATTCTGATTGTAGCAACTTGATCAGCTAAATGCTCTTACTGCTAGAAAATGGTTTGTCTGAATACCATCACAGTTGGAAACTGTATAAGGAGGAAACAGCTGAAGTTCATTATCACATGGATCACTTTTTATTTTCTTACTCCTTAAAGACTTCTCATATTTAGCTTTCATACTTTTTGAGGGTAAAATGCTAACGAAAAATATTACTCTTTATAGAAATACTTTCTGATTTCAATGAAAGGAAGTCTGCTTTTTGATTTTCACCATAATTTAATTCTCTCAAGTAAATAATTACAGAAGTAAAAATGAATAATAAAAAAAATATGAAGAGCCAGGTATGATTTATCCATTTAAATGATGGAAAAATCCTTCTTTTAACATACAGAGTTACTAACAGTTTACACATTTGACTGTAGGGGGAGTGAATATTCATAATAGGAGAAAATTCACAATATGAAATGGCAGTAGTAGTAAATATCAAAGAATGAGCACTGGC
Organism: Toxostoma redivivum; assembly: GCA_013397375.1. Lineage (NCBI taxonomy): Eukaryota > Metazoa > Chordata > Aves > Passeriformes > Mimidae > Toxostoma > Toxostoma redivivum. The sequence goes on along the minus strand of VXBI01005881.1, from coordinate 1,035,749 downwards.
ACATTAATAAGGAACTTAAAAGCAGATCCACAGTCTAACATCTTAGGAGCTATAAAACTACAACTTCTACATGAGTAATATGTTTGAACTCCAAACTATCTTATAAAATTTAGCTGGAACACATTTTTCTTCATACAAATGAGTATATTAATTTCCATAAGATATTATCTCTTACTATATATTTAATTCAGATTCTCTTTCTACTCCCACTAAAATAATTGCTTACAATATATTGACTTGATTTTATATGGCTAATTAGAGCAGTGCATGGAAAAAAATAGGTTTGCAGGTAATAGTGAAATTAAATATGTTAATCTGTAGCTCAGTGCACACATTTTGTATGAGCTTTAATTTGCTATATAAATTATAGTTCTGCGTTTATAAAATGCCCTTGAAAGAATGTCCTATTTTTTGAATACCAATACCACAGGGAAACAAATATACAAAGATTTTAGCTATAGGCTATATTTGCATAAATTAAGACAACTAGTAAGTCTGAATATCTAACTGCAGATATACTTTTAAAAGATATTTTACAAAGAGTTGGTAGGATTCTCCGATTTAAGTATTTAAGATTTTCATTCAGTTAGTGATGTAGCAGCCGTTCATAATAGGCAAGTACATTTTGAACAATGAGGCATAAATAGTATAATAAATAGGCTGTGGTTTATCAGCTAGAGCACAGAACAAATATTTCAAAAGGCTCTGAACTCATTTCTCCATGAGCTGTTAGCAAATATCTCCACTACTGGTCTGCTTTATAAGTTTATTCTAGAAAAAGCTGGTGTGACTCTTAGTGTAGCTGTCCAGTGCAGTGTGTGTATTTTGTGACATGACTGCAGTGACACATGCTATTCTCCACATTGATTCTGCTAACCTCAGCTAAAAGACTGGTAATTTCAGCCTTTTCAAAAAAATCCTCACTGTCTAGAAAACACTCCATCCATGTGAATTCAGTTGATTCACTAGTAATAGAGAGAAGGCAGTTACAAAATTTGTGATGCAGAGTATGTCCCAAATTCTGCTTACAGTATTTTATTAAGAAGGACAAAAGCATATGCATGGCAATATGCTTCTATGCTTTTTTCATAGTTAGGATGGTCAAAACATTCTCTCTTGTTTAGGCAATAGCAGTAAATTGGGATAAAATCCTTAAATGTATACAAGAACCTAAACCCTTTCTGTATCTGGCTCAGGAACAGTATCTCTCCAGGAGTTATACAGACACATGTTGTGAAATGCATAGGAAACATTGCATGGCACTCAAAATGCATCCCTGGGAATGTTTATTTTGAAGTAGCATACTAATTCATTTTTGTTTCCCATGGCTCTGTATCAGTTATCAAGATCTTGTATGCTACAGAACAAAGTGTCACTGGTCAGAAAGTTTTTTGAGTCTATGACTTAGACATTTAATAGTGCAAGAGTATTACCATTTCGGCTATATTTTATTGCTTCCTTTACTATCTTAAGAGGCAGCAGTATGCTCTGAGTCTTCCCACTAGCTTCACAGTAGAACAGAAAACTCAGAGTTAATTTAACCTTCAGACTGTCAAAGTAAAATAAACATTTTTTAAAATGAAAATAGCTAGCTGAGAATAGTTCACAGTGAATAGTTCATTTTTTATTCATTCTCTTCATACAAGGTGAGGATCATACAAGTGAATGCCTAATATTGTTCCTCTGAGGGAGTGTCATTGAAAGTATCACCTAGAATTAATGGTTTGATGATGCTGAACAAGCCAGAGAAAATTGCCCCAGAATGTTGTTTAGTGAAAATTTCCCCCTTGGATTTTCTTCATTCTTCATAATGCTGTTTGTGCAATTAAATAGTGAATTTAACATTCTGGCAAAATATCCCCTCAACATCAGCTTTCTAATAAGATTATTGTGATTGTCCATTGCTCCTTGCTGCTATATGGAAGTTAGCATAGCATGACAATAAATTTCCTTTACTAAAAGAGAAAAGTGCATTGCATAACCAAATGTCACCAACTACGACTATGTGACAGTATGAGCCCTAGTTAGGAGAATTGTTAGAAGAAATACAGTCTCTAATGATACTTTCATCAATCTTTAAGCCAGGTCAGAAGTTTATGTGACACTTTTTTATCTGTCTTCTCCACTACTAATCTAGGAAGAGCTACAGACTATCAAATAAAAAGGAACATTTAAAATATGAAAATTACCACAAAACTCAACTCAGGCAATGTTGTAAGGTTTGAAGAGAAATCTCCCATAGGAAGAAATTCAACCCAAAAGTATGATAGAAGTTGTGTCAGCTGACCAATTTTGAGTTTTTCTTTTTCTTTGAAATATGGCAGAGCACTTAACTGAAGTTTACAGTCTTTAGGACCAGTTAGCATGGAAGAACATCATACACAATTTCAAGATGCAAAAAAAAAAAAAAAAAACCAAACAGCTGGAATGGTCACAGAAACCTTGTTTCCTAGCAAGTACATTGACAGGTTAACTGTGACTATAGAGGGAGACATGGCAGCTGAATGGTAAAGGCAGTAGAAATAGTCTAACACAACTTCCCAGATTGATTTAGCCCATGAAGACATTGGCTAGATTTACTGAGAAGCTCTGCAGATAAAACCCACCAACTCCACTTAGGAACAGTAGAATTCAGGGGTGAAGGAAGAATGAACCTTAATCCTTTCCTCCCATTGCAATGAGAGCTTGTCCAATCTACACTAACAGCAATGTAATTTTACTTCTGCCTGAAAACTGTCAGCTGAGACCAAGTGAAACTTAAAACGGAACAATTTCTTGCAAGAGTTGCTAAATTCTGTCAGCCTTTCTTTGGAACACTGGGGGACAAAACCAGGGATATGCTGAAGAGCTGTATTTTAGGATGCTGTCTGGGTAGAGTGTATGTAGATGCAATACCGAAATGTTTGGTGGAGCAGAACATGAGATTGATTCATTGGCATTCCAAGAATGGGAAAGCAGAGGAAAGGGAGAAAGGAAGGAAAAAACCTCCTATTGATAAAAACTGTTCCTGCTTTTTAAAATCATAAGTTTATCCAGATATCACACAGTCTCAGTATTTCTGAATTAGTGTTTCATTGAGATGAGAACTTAATAACATTTCTAAACAATATTTTGGATGGAAAGGCAAAGAATTAACAATATATTTATTCCTCTTCAGAGATGGAAAATACCTGAGCTAAAACATGCAGCGAATAGCAAACTAGAATGCTTTTTCTGACCAAAAAGTGCTGTAGGGCATCAAAAACAATCACAACACTTGCATCTGATACAGAATCCTTTTAATTAGTCAACAAAGGTCAGGTCTTAAGTCAATGCACCAGAGTCATTAGACGGGACTGGACTGGACTAAATCTAATTATTCCCAGTCCTACTGTCAGACAAAGATGTTTTGATAATGACTTCTAACAGAGTAACAATGATAGCACTCAAAAAAAAGAAGGAAAAACCCCATGATTCTTCAAAATAAAATCAGATTTATATCCGTATATTATCTTCTGAGAACTGCAAATACTACTTAAATCAATCAAACATCTGCTTTTTGATTGTTAAAATCTGGGACTACTATCCTATTGAACTTTTCAATTTCTTCTTATTTTAAGGGATATTGTCAAAGCCTGTTGTCACAGTTTTCAAACTTTCAACATTACAAGGCACATCAATGCATTTATCCTCTGCTGCACTCTTTTTTCACACACTTTGACACACATTTGTACTGTTGAACATACTTTACGCAAAATAATGAATTGTGATATCGAGGCTACAGAAGTAATTGTGAATCTGTCACATATTGCATCCCAACTTTGAGCCTTGGCTGAAAGAGAGGTCTGTCTGGCAGTGGGGAAAGACAGAATGGAGAGAATCTTGCCTTTAATTCACTATTTGATTCAAGCTTTTAAAAAATATAAATTGGAATGGATATCTGCCTTGTTTTCAGAAGCTTCCACTCGTGCACTTCTAGCTTTAAGGTTCACATGGAATCAGGTTTTTCTGGTGTCACTTGTTTTTGAAAAATACACTAAACTCCTAAGTTTTGGGGTTTTAAAACATTTGGAAAATGTATTAGTTGAAAGAATTGGAAATATTTTTTTAAAAACCCAACAAAACAAACCCTGTAGTAATTATGCTAAGTACTGTCTGTATGATGAGATACATGCAAATACTTCAGCTACAGAAGTTCTGGAGTACATGATATTTCAATCATCAACATGTAGTACTCTGATTTAGCTGCTAGCAAATGTTTATTATAAATATCAACATTTTGCTATATAAACATAAGAAATTTTTTAAAGTGATCAAAAATTTTTATGACAATTGTTTAAGTTAAAAATTAACTAACTTTACCTCAAAATTTATCTAAAACCCCAATAATTACATGTGTCTTTGAGCCCTTACATGCCAAGTGATAGCCTGATATCCAAAATTAAATATTTAGCTGTTAATAATTCCATTAAATCCTCCTCATGATTGTTGGATCAAACCATGAAACTTTCCTTTGGATTTTGGTTCTCCCATCTTTCTGTAATTATGAAAAGTGGTCTGTATGTCTGGATTCTATGCAAAGCAGAATCGTTCAGTGGAATTACTATTTTTGCCTAGATATTTTATTGTGAAAATACAATTAATTTCCATTTAATTACACATTTCAGGCTAACTGTATAGTAGAGCTATTTGAGACTACATTTTATTACAAAACATTGATCATTGATGAGAAAGTATTGAATATACCAGTTTTGAAGATTTTTTTATTAATTTCTAGGTTGGACCATGGTGGAAAGCATGGAGATGTGCTAGCCACAGAGAAATGCAGGTTCAACTATCAACAGTTATGACTGTGCAAAAAATTCTCAACAATTTCCCTTTTAGAATCACCACTGATCTTTGGGATATGATTTTGGCCCTAGAATGACTGATGATGTTAAAAACAAACCTCAGCTCCTGAATAACTCTCTAGTTTAGAACAGGGATGAAAATATACATTTGCCTGTCATCTGGGACACACACTTAAGCCCTTTCTCTTTATCCCATATGCTCTGTGAATGCTCTGAACACTTAGTGTTGATTTTCAGTGCCTGTGGCTTCTTTCCGTCTTTTCATAAGTATCACTCAGGGCAATCATGGCATAATCAGTTCTGCTACTGAACCTGACCTGTAACATCGTTCAGAGTGCAACTCTTGTTTGCTTCTTTCCTTCTTCTCCACCTGGAATATAGCAATACATATTATGCAAATAACAACACCAATTTTTGTTTTCTTGTCATTGTGGCCCTTTCTTTATTTCACATATTCACAGTCATCACATCCTTTTGTTGACTCGGAATTTCATCAAGTTGAGAATAGAAGTAAGATCAACCAGAACTCTTCTATCTGCTGCTTTGACACTAGTTTGAATATAGCGCAAGTTGTGAGTGAACCCTTAAGGTCTGCTTTAAATTCACATAGAACCCAATTAATTATAATAGCTAGCTTTGACCCCAAATACGTCACATCTACCAGAAATCGAATCCAAAGTTACATTCATACATATCTTTTTAATGTAGTCTCCCTTATTAGTGGCATCTTTGACTCCTACATTTACAAACCCTTGTACTCAGGATCCTGAGTCCTGTTCCATGGTTGTTGTACTGTTTAGTGAGAAGACTCTTGGTTCACACAAAACTGGTTTATGTTCCTCAGTTCTCCCTTTGGCTCCTGCCTGTTTTGTTTGTATGTTGTGCTTCATTGATACACAGCCAAAGGAGGATCCTTAGGTTCACTAGCAAAGTTGCTGAATTTGTAACACTTCCATGGCTGCCCTGACTGACACTGGGAACAGAATTATTCCTCAAGTATTAGAAGAAAATAAAAATAGATAGAATTAAAAGCTATCTTCCTAGCTGCAAAATATAATTTGTTTTCTGTATAGTGGGATCTGTTCCTATTTCCCTAATGAAACAATTCCCTATATGCCTAATAACACAATGAAACCTTTGTCTTTCTTGCCAAAGAGCAGTCTTCTTCATGTTTAAGAGAGTGAGGTGGTGTTTTTTTCACCAAATTAAATAGATGGAAGTGCAGCTTAAAAACTACCATAAACAGGAGAAAATGATGGTTTTTTGTTTTTCGCTAGACTGATATAAAAGAATTCTCCTTGGAGTGTCTAGTATTGAAGTTTCCATTCTGCAATGAAATACATGCCCTTTACTTCAAACAAATTCTAGTTGTTACGGTGGATTGATCCATAATTTGAGTAAAAGAATTTATATAATTAAAATAGAGAGTATCTTATCCTTTGGCTATAAAGCACTTAAATACTACATACAATGAAAAGTTCTCATTCAATGAAATTGTTTAGTGATCTGACAGATCACTTGTTTCAGGTAACTGAATAGTAAACTGTATCTACAGATTAACCATTTGAGGCTTGATCTTGTAAATAGTTCTATGAGTAATTGCAATGAAGTAATTTCTTCCTAAATGATTATTTCTAAATGCTTTAAAACACTGAAGTGTCTGTATTCTAAAAAGATACTCTTTTTGAATACTTTCCTGCTTCCAATGCATAGTGTCCACTGCCAGCCTACACATCAGCTTCAGGAAGCAGCATAACTGTTTTCTCAATTTTTTTTTTTTTCAATCTGTGAAAAATTCCAGTCTTGTGAAAAGCACTAATTAATGCCAGTAAAATCAGTGGAGTTGGACCCTCGTGGGAGTAGCTAAATCAGGGTAAACTGAGTAGTATGTTTGAAAGTAGTATTTTATGGCTACCAGAACTTGAGCCAGATAGCAACCTGGCCAACAGTTCATACTTGTGGCATTTACTGGTCATCTGTGTAGAGCAGAGACTAATGTGTGAGGTGTTGGGCGATGCATTGTGCCATGAGGGGCTCCATCAGTGTAAAGGTTGGATGGTTATACACATGGCAAGGCTTATTCTTAGAAATAAAGGGGTGTTGGTAGGACTGAAAGGCTGCTCTGAAACTGTGGATGTTCAGTGGCCCGAGCTAGACCTTGTCCAGTCTCGAAGGGCCCTACCAGGCAGTGACACATCGGGCCCTTGCTGTGGGCGGCTGGAAACTGCGTTTTCTAGGAGAAGGTCGCTGAGCAGGACGCCGCGGTTTGCTCAGGGCAGAGCTTTGCCCTGGCCCAGGATCGGGGCCGGCCGCGCCGCCCTGCCGGACAAGGCGCGCACAGGCGTTCGCCTTCGCTCCGCGCCCGCGCGGCTGGGACGCGTCACTGGCTCCGCCGCTGCCCCCGGCGCTCTGCCGCAGCGGCGCGGGGCCCCCGGGGCGCCTCGGGCTCGGCGGCGCCGGGCTGCAGGCGCTGCCACCGAGTCTCGGGCAGGGCAGGGCCAGGGACAGGGCCAGGGACAGGGCCAGGTGCAGTGCCAGGGCCGGGGCCAGGCCGCCGCCTGCTGCCGGCCGCCGCGCGGGTAATCACGCGTCCCCCCTCACTGCTGATTTGCAAGAGCAGATTAATCAGAGCGCGCGGCTTGATGAAATTTGCTGTTATTGTGCCCATTTTTAGAAACATCTTTTATTATCTTCATTATTCATTTACAGGGGACCGGCATCAATTATGCAAATGAGTTCACAGACTTTGCAGATTACTTCATTTGCCGCTATTGTTTGTGGAAATTTAATTATTAAATATTATTAAGCTTGCGTTTTCTTCAATTTTCCAAGGCTTAGTTTCATTTGATTTTTCCTCCAGCTGCTCTCGTTTCCTTTCAGTGCCAAAACAGCTCCTCATCAAAGCAGCTCTGGCATGTGAAGACCAAATAAAATCTCCTCAATTTAATAATTTTGATGTTAGTCCCTTGTTCTCAGCTGCTTGCTCAAAGCAATGCAGAGAGAAACGCAGAGCACATTCAATTTAATGAGTAGAAATTGAATTCAAGTTTGTTCGGAATTGACTTCAATTAAGCAGAGTCTTAATGATAAATTAATCTCTTTTCTTTATTCCCTAGAATTTGTTTTTCAAAGTAGGAAATTGGACTACATTGAAAGACCAAATAAAGAATACCAATTTTAACTAGATTATGGAACCGATAGCAAAATTTAATTCTTTATAGTAACGTACTTGGACAAATAGCATTCACTCTATGGCATGTATTATAATTTATATTCATTGTTACCACTCACACTTTCATGGCATGGATAAAATGGCAGTTGAATTAAATATGGGCCTGTAATAGACTTCAGAGTTTTAATCTTTATTAAGAAACTCTAATTGAATGCATAATTAGCTTTTCAGGGTCTAGGAAACTAGGTTTAATATCTATGTGGGCTGAAAACATAGATCAGGCTTCTTTTTTTAAGAGCATTTTTCATGAATTTATTTTTTAGCAGAAATTATCTTGTAACATGGCTTGTATAAAAAGCCATGTTTTAACTTCATTAGCAAGAAGCTATGTATAGAGAAGGAGTAACAAGTTTTTTTTGTGCTCTGAATGCCCAAAGACAGCTTTTGCGTTCTGGGTCAGTCGTGGGTAGTACAGCCTTCTTTCATTAGAACAAGTCAAGATAGCTTCTGCCTGTCCCCGTTAAAACACATAGGCCAAAAAAGTCAATGCTTTTGAATAGCAGTGTGCCCTTTTCCTTCTGTGCTACAGTTCTACCATGCTTAGACACCTTAGTATCTTTGTTATTTTCCTCTGTTATTCTTGTGGTATGACTGCCATATGCTCTATATTTTTTTGTTATTTCAGAGAGCAAGCCATTTTTTCAAGAGTGGAGAGTAATTTGAGTTCCTGCTCTAGGTTTTCAAAGGTGATCAAGCATCCTTATGATGTCTTAAGCTGACTATCTCATGCCATTGGTAATTTATGAAACTTTGATTCTTTTGCCTCTCTCCTCAGTGGAAAAAAACCCACTATTTTACTGTGTAAGATTAAACTTATAAAAATATCATTAGATAGAGGATCTTTGAACCGAGCTCTGTCTCATATATGCTTGTATTTGTGTTTAAATGAATAGAATATCCACCCATAGTACTAGCATTTTAGAACTATTATGCAGACATTCTATCCAGCGATGTCTCAGGTATGGAAGGATTTTTTACTAAGATTAATTACAAGTTCAGGAGGGGTCAAATTCTGTGCTTTTGGTTTTCAGTGAAGAGAGTGGGTAAGTTCAGCCAGCTGAGAACATTCAGTCTTCTGCTTTACCTGCATGTAAATTCTGTGGTTCCCAGGCACTGGGAAATATAAAGCAAAGGTTTGTATTGCTTTTTTAAATAAGAAGTAATAAATTGAACAATTTCCTTTAGACACCTTTTACAATCTGCACTGGACTTGTGAGCACCTCCCAGTGTGTGTCCAACACTGGTATGTTTCTGTTTTCCTAGAGTTTCCTGTTCTATTTTCTTGGTGTAAAGGGTCAAGGGCCTGCTAACAGACTCTTTGCACAGCACGCAATTGAAAATATTTATTAATGCAACATGTTTATTTTTACAGATCTGGGAGATTAAGTTTTACTGCTTTAAGGTTACCCATGTTCCAAAGATCTGCTTCAGTTTTCTGAATGTGTTTCTCAGTAAATAGCCGTTTGAAAATGGGAACCAACTTTCTCTGGAAATGATAAAGAAAGTTTTGTTAGTCTTAACTTCCCGTATGTTTTGCGGATATGGTTTAGTGGTGAACATGGTGGTTCTGGGTTAACAGTTGGACACAATGATCTTAGAGATCTTTTCCAACCTTAATGATTCTATGATTCTGTACTTCAGAACTGCAGTTATTTAGAAAGAGATGAAATAATTGTTTTTACAAGAAATTGCAACTGCAGTTCATAGCTGTGTTGTTCCATGTAGAAACCAGTCCCTCTGTTCCAATAGACATAGACCTTATTTATAAAAATATTGGGGTGCTCAGAGTCACAGAAAGCCTTGTAGAGGTGAGAGATGTCAAAGCTCCATCAGTCTCTGCAGCCTACATGTCCGATTGAACCTGGGTTTAGGGATGACACTGTACGCATCACACACACGTTCCAGCAATTGATTACATTATAAAACATCTCCAACGAAGTCATTAGGATAGTGTTCCTGTTGGAAATACCTGTACTATAACAGCACTGTGGTACTCCATATTCCCTTGTATATCACTGATCCTCTTATCAATTTCTTCAGTGCAAAAGCATTAAAGGCTTTTATTGCATATAGATCTTACAAGTTCACTTTAAGGTCTGACCATTAAACTAAGCTGTTTCCATCTATTTGTCATCATTTGCAGTAATGGTTCTCTAGTTTGGTGCCTGCCTTCTGCAGTCCCAGTGTTCTCTGATTAGACTCCTGTGGACACCTGTGCAGATCACACTGCCATCTTTTCCATTCATCTGAAAAAGCCCTACAGGGCCCTATATGTGGCACAGTGAAACAGTTTTCTCAAAGTTACTTGTCTTATGTACAAAGGAAGACCATATGTCAAAACAGCTTTTTTTAAAAAG